>OY751313.1:24593399-24876359 GCA_963564615.1 Rhorus exstirpatorius
GACACCCGGTGAGTAATCACGAATACGTCTTTCAGTATGCAACTTAGAATTAAAAATATATAATCCCCTGTTTCTCACCCCACAAATACGCCCTTCAGCATATAGCAGGAGCGGCGGCCGTTTTTAGAATAGAAGAGCGTAAGCAGCTATTTCGCGCTGAACAAATACGCCCTTCAGCATATAACTAAAAATTAAATATATATATATAATCAGGGTGCGCACTATGGTGACATGCTTCATCCTCCCCCCTCTCCCCGCACACCTCTCACTTCACAACAGCAACCGCTCGAGCTCACGACGGCCGCTGAGTGGGGGAAAGAAGTGGGGATAGGAGTGGGGATAGGAGTGGGGATAGGAGTGGGGGTCGCCATAGTGCGCACCCTACTACTGAGATGGAAGCCGCTGTGATAAAAGTTCATTCGCACATGTACTTGCTTCCGACGTCAATTGCTGCGATGAAGATGATATGGTTTCAATAACATCATCATTGTCTTCACCAACAGCATTCTCATCATCATCATTATTCACATCGAGTGGTAAGAGATCATCGTCTTGAAAAATAGTCACATCGACAGTTTCATTTTGATGAGTTGCCGTTGGTTCTGTATTTGTCAACGCCAATCTACAAGATGGACACAAGAAGTGTTTCTTCGTCAAAGACCACTTCGTGCATAAATAATCAGATGCTCGTCGCAATCCAACAGACTTTCTGTGATTCTCGCGATTTAGTGGATTACAACTGCGGTCCCACCGGTTCTCCATTCGTATAACCTTCTGGAGTTGAAAGAAGTTACATAACCTGTAAAATATACCAATAAAAATAAATAACTGAAATTAAAAATCCAAATTTGCCCAATTATTTAACTAAACACATACAAAACACGTTGCGATCACTTATTGTCTTCTCCCTATAAAACCAAAATATCGTTGTATCGAATGTTATACCGTACGGATACGGTGAAGTCGTACAGTCTGCGGTCTACAAAACACAGTCTACAAATCAACTGCGCATGCATGGACTTGATCGCCTACATGCGCAGGCTGGCTAACTCAAGAGTCGACTGTCAAACGCCGTTATGTGATCGACGACGCATTTTTGAGGTTTGAATCTCAGTAGAGTTGGTCGCCTGCTTTTTCGAAGGAACCATCGACGCGGCGTAATTTCACCAACACATAGAATATTATTAACTCTCGCATATTGGGCACAAAAAGCGCAAGCGGATGGAACCGTATTTTTGAAACCATTATCCGCTTGTGGAGAACACAAATGTCACAGAATTCTCAAAAAAAATTAATTTTCCAAAGTCTTATAAGCCAAGAGGGGCAAAAAATAAAAAAATAAGAAAAAAAATTTTATGTCCAATTTATAAAATTCAATAAAAAATTTTAAAAAAATACTTCCACTCTGTTTAATGGCTCAAAATTCTTGTTTTGTGACACAGAATTTTTGTGAATTTTTTCAGAATTTTAAAAATGGGCGTTTTTTTTTTCAAAAAAGCAGGTTCATTAATTTTTTTTGAAATACCGGCTCGTCCGAAAATTCTGAAAAAAATTGAGAGTACGTTTTCCTGTAGGCTGAATAAGATAAAAAATAATGGACCAGATCGTAGGGGGTCAGGGAAAAAAGCCGGCGAGTTGGCGTGGAATACCTCATATATATACTAGGGGTGCGTAGGGCGCTACGCGCCCTCACTTAGGTTTATGTATCGGATTGGGTTTGGGTTTGGGTTTCGGTTGGTCATCCTTTTCAAATTGGACACCCGATATAAGCTTAAATCCTGAAACAGCGGCGGCGGCGGTGGCAGCGGCGAGATAACTTTATATTATAGAGAGATATACACTAGGGGGGCTTCGCCCCCCTGCGCGCTTCGCGCGCCAACCCCCCGTCTTGTGTTTGTGTCAGTGGTTAGAGAAAAACATTCTGGAAAGATCTTTTGAAAAAAAATTGTTTATATTTGTGTTTATTGGGTTTGGGATATGAGTTTGGGTTGAGTTTGGGTTTCATTGAAATATCGATATACCGATATATCGATTACTGAAACGGTTCAATATATAGATATATCAATTTCTGACACCGTTCAATATATGGATATATCGATTCTTGACACGGTTCGATATATCGAAATATCGATTTTTGACACATTTCGATATATTTATACTCGCTTGATACATCGATATCAATTCATCAATTCTAGACACAATTCGGTATATCGATATATCAACTTATCGATTCGTGACATGATTCGACGTATCAATATATCAATTGATCGATTCTTGAAACGATTCTGTTTTAGGTTGAGTGAAGATTCGCCGCATTTGAATAAAAATTTTTTTTTTCCTTTTATCGAATTGATGATGAATAATTTCTGGTAAAATTACTATTTCATTACAAATTCGATAAAACGAAAAAAAAAAAAAAATTCAATTCAAATGCGGCGAATCTTCCACTCAACCTGAAATTCTCATCTTTTGACATACATTTTTTTTCTACCTGAACTAATTATTTCAGGTGTGGCCCGTTGGTAAATCAAAAAATTTTCATTATAAATTCGATGAAAAGAAAAAAAAAATGTTCAACTCAAATGCGGCAAATCTTCCACTCAACCTAAAATATTCATCTTTTGACATAAATTTTTTTTTCTACCCAAACTAATTATTTCAGGTGTGGCCCGTTGGAAAATCAAAAAATTTTTTTCATAAATTCGATGAAAACGAAAAAAAAAATTTTTAACTCAAATGGGGGCGAATCTTCCAATCAACCTAAAATTCTCATCTTTTGGCATAAATTTTTTTTCTACGCAAACTAATTATTTCAGACGTGGCCCGTTGGAAAATCAAAAAATTGTAATCATAAATTCGATGGAAACGAAAAAAAGAATTTTGAACTCAAATGCGGCGAATCTTCCACTCAACCTGAAATTCTCATCTTTTGACATACATTTTTTTTCACCCAAACTAATTATTTCAGGTGTGGCCCGTTGGAAAATCAAAAAATTTTCATTATAAATTCGATGAAAAGGAAAAAAAAAAAAATTTTAACTCAAAGCGGCGAATCTTCCAATGAACCTAAAATTCTCATCTTTTGACATAAATTGTTTCCCTACCTAAACTAACTATTTTAGGTGTAGCCCGTTGGAAAATCAAAAAATTTTCACTATAAATTCGATAAAAATAAAAAAAAATTTCTTTACTCAATTGCGGCGAATCTCCCACTCAACCTAAAATTCTCATCTTTTGATATAAATTGTTTCCCTACCTTAACTAATTATTTTAGGTGTGGCCCGTTGGAAAATCGAATTTTTTTTTTTTGAAACACCCCAGTATATACATGACATATGTATATACATGAAATGAGATGGAATTCCTATTATATGAGACTATCAGATAGGTCGAGTTGAAACGGAATTCCCCATATATCCGGTTTTTAAATCGGTCAAGTTGAGACGGAATTCCCTATGTATTAGGTTTTTAGATAATTCGAGTTGAGACGAAATGACCCATATATCACGGTCGATTTGAGATGGAATTCCCCATATATCAGGCTTTTAGAGAGGTCGAGTTAAGACGGAATTCCTCATGTCAGGCTTTTAGAGAGGTCAAATTGAGACGGAATTCCCTATATATCAGGTTTTGAGATAAGTCAAGTTGAGACGGAATTCCCCATATATCAAGATTTAAGATAGGTCGATTTCAGACGGAATTCCCTATATATCAGGCTTTTAGATAGGCCGATTACAGACGGAATTCCCCATATATCACGTTTATAGGGAGGTTGATTTTAGCCGGATTGATATATCGATTTATCGATTAATCAAAAAACGAAATTCGATATAAATCTATATTTGATGTATCGATATTTGATAAATCGACATCCGATATATCGATATTTAATAAATCGATATTAGATATATTGATTCATATCGATATATCGACTCATACCGAGATATCGATTCATATCGATATATCGATTCATATCGATATACCGATTCATATCGAGATATCGATATATCGATTCATATCGAGATATCGATTCATATCGATGTATCGATTCATATCGATATATCCATTCATATCGATTCATATCGATACATCGATTCATATTGATATATCGGTTCATATCGATATATCAAGTTGAGACAGAATTACCCATATATCAGGCTTTTAGATAGGTCGATTTAGACGGAATTCCCTATATATCAGGCTTTTAGAAAGGTCGATTTTAGACGGAATTCCCCATATATCGGGGTTTCAGATAGGTCGATTTTAGACAGAATGCCCTATATATGAGGCTTTTCGATAGGTTGATTTTAGACGGAATGCCCCATACTTTCTTGACGTGGCGGCGGCGGCGGCGGCGGCGATATCTTTATATAATATAGAACGATACTAGGGGTTCGTATGGCTCGGGCGCTACGCGCCCTCGCAGGTATATGTTTGGGTTTGGGTTTAGGTTTGGGTTGGTCATTCTTTTTAAATTCAACACCCGGTATAAGCTCAATTCCTGAAACAGCGGCGGCGGTGGCGATATCTTTATATAATATAGAACGATATATATATATATCTATATGTCGGAGATCGATATAGATAACTTCAAGTAGAAGATAACTTGAAGTATGAAAAGGATCAATGATATCTTGCGTCAAGCGTTGTTTCAAGAAATGAAGATGTGAACTCTGGTTGCTAAGCAACAGGAAGTTGAATATGGAATAACGCTTGGATGAAATCGACAGTCGAGATTGGGAGATTGACAGCTCGACATGTTCGCGATCATCGCGCAGATATTTATTTAAGTATTCGGAGTATAAATAAATTAAAAATGAAAAATAATAATTCTTGTGATGCGTCTCCCTCCTTCCGCGATTTCTCCTCGACATCAGAAGTGGGATCGGAATCCAATTCTGCGAAAGAAAAAAATACAATTAGTGATGAAGAAAAGTGCTTAAAACTTTTGGAACTACAACAAAAGAATTTCATAGAAATTCTGAAAAATGTTAATCCAAATAACACGAAAATTGATTTACCTGAGTTTGATCCTGGAAAAGAAAATAACGTTCGAGCATGGATCGTCACTTCGGAAATGTGTATGTCCAGTCGACCATTAAAAGGTGCATCTCTCATTAACGCCTTGACTCGTGCCATGAAAAGTGAAGCATCATCCTGGTTCACTCAAATCGTGCATCCTGAATTGGATTGGGACGAATTTAAGACGATATTTTCTCTTCGTTACGAGAATCAAGAAACGCTCGCTTCCTTTCTTATCAATTTCAACAAAGGAAAACCGAGAGAAGGGGAATGTATTGCTACTTACGCTAATACTGTCGTGAATTCGATAATTAATCAGTGGAAAAAGTGTTCCATTGAAGAAATCGCTGTCTGTCGCCCTGTCGCATGTTTCTCAATTTGAGTCACGTATTCAGCGTCTTCACTGAAGAAATAACAAGCGCCTTCACTGAAGAAATAACAGCGCCTTCACTGAAGAAATAACAACGAGAAACAAATTACAAACAGAATTAAAAGCGATTTCATTCTTAAAAAGGAAAAATCCTGAAGGACAACCTCAGAGAAATTTTACTGATACGAAACGATTTAAAGAAACCACTCAGTCTCATAACATCCAATGTTTCTACTGTGGAAAATTGGGGCATAAGTCGATCGAATGCCGTATGCAAATGCAAGACAACAATAATTCTTCAAAACCGAATACGTCACAAGGAGAAGAATCTTCAAGGGCCACTGTTGTCAAGAAACTTGTCACCTGTTACAACTGTCAAGAGAAAGGCCATTACGCTTCTCAATGCCACGAAACAAGGAGGAATTAATTTCCTGGGAATAATAATAAATCGAATACCGAAAACCGAGTTGACGTGTGTGAAGTAAATTCACCCTCCAGCATTCTCTGACACGCATGTGAGCGATTTTGTTTCTATTTTAATTCACGTGCTGAATGTTCCTTGATTAAAGAATGGATGTCATCGGTGTTTTCTGAGAAAAAAAAAAAAAAAATTAGTAACGTTGTGACAATGACAAGAATTGGTCAAATGAGTATAAACAGTACTTAATAGATACTAACCAATATAAGTATTGATGACATTACATAGGAAATTCTTTTCCATGTTCTGCCAGATCATTTTCTGAAAAATGATATTATGATTGGTCGAGAAATTCTGAGTCACAATCTAACGATCCTTATTTTCTTATATCTTCCAATGAATTGAAACTACAAAGACACAATCGAGTGAAAATTCTAAATATTAAAGAATCTAACGAAGTAAACTTTGACGATATCAACACTGACGTTTCCTCAAATTCAAAAGAAAGATTCGATAAAACAAAAGCACCGGTGGTGAAATTTTCTAAAAACAAATTTGTTTTTCTAAAAAATGAAGAAAGGAACCAAAATAAACTTGATCCAAAATATAAGGGACCGTATCAAATCACAGAAATTTTAGAAGGAGATAGACATGCTCTGAAAGCTTTAAATTCTAATAGAGTATTCATATATGCTCATGATCGTTTGAGAAGGATGCCGGATGGATATAATCTGAAGTAATTTTCATAATCGAATTGTTTTTTTTGTTCTAAGTTATTTGTTTTGATTATGATATGATCAAAATTGTTAAAACAAAATACGTTTTGTGTTGTGATTCCACATGTTTCTGCTATGTATAGAGTTGTAAATACATTTCAGAAAAGTTGACTGAGCATAAATATTTTTGCAACAGTGAATTGAATGATGTATTCTTTCTATAACTACTTCATTTAACACAATGATTGTCCAATTAGAGAATATTAAAAATGAAAGAAATATAAAATGAGCTCAATACATAATTACTTGTACAAAGTTGTTTACATGGAAGTTTGTAGCTGTAGCCTAGTGGCAATCGGAATTTCTTAAATGAAACCGTGGGAGTGCGGTGCGCAGCTTCCTGTAAATGTTGTTGATAATTGGAGTAGCTGGAAACATTCGTTACTCAGGTGGGAGTAACAGGCAATGTTGTCCAGTGGAGTAATTGAAAACATTCGTTACTCAGGTAGGAGTAACAGGCAATGTTGTCCAGAAAAGGTTTCTTGTAACATTCGTCACTTGGGAAAAGTGACGGGTAATGTTATTTACTTGAGAAAAGTGACAGGAAATGTTATTCACTTGAGAAAAGTGACAGATAATGTTATTCACTTGAGAAAAGTGACAGGAAATGTTATTCACTTGAGAAAAGTGACAGGAAATGTTATTCACTTAAGAAAAGTGACAGATAATGTTATTCACTTGAGAAAAGTGACAGGAAATATTATTCACTTGAGAAAAGTGACAGGAAATGTTATTCACTTGAGAAAAGTGACAGATAATGTTATTCACTTGAGAAAAGTGACAGGAAATGTTATTCACTTGAGAAAAGTGACAGGAAATGTTATTCACTTGAGAAAAGTGACAGATAATGTTATTCACTTGAGAAAAGTGACAGGAAATGTTATTCACTTGAGAAAAGTGACAGGAAATATTATTCACTTGAGAAAAGTGACAGGAAATGTTATTCACTTGAGAAAAGTGACAGATAATGTTATTCACTTGAGAAAAGTGACAGGAAATGTTATTCACTTGAGAAAAGTGACAGGAAATGTTATTCACTTGAGAAAAGTGACAGATAATGTTATTCACTTGAGAAAAGTGACAGGAAATGTTATTCACTTGAAAAAAGTGACAGGAAATGTTATTCACTTGAGAAAAGGGACAGGAAATGTTATTCACTTGAGAAAAGTGACGGGTAATGTTATTCACTTGAGAAAAGTGACAGATAATGTTATTCACTTGAGAAAATCGACAGGTAATGTTATTCACTTGAGAAAAGTGACAGGAAATGTTATTCTCTTGATAAAAGTGACAGATAATGTTATTCACTTGAGAAAAGTGATAATGAGTATTGTAACAATGATTATGTATTCAGTCTCGAAATATTTTTAAAAAACTTACCTTCATAGACAAGAAAACTTACCTTGTTATATTGTTGAACATGTAAAATTTGAATATTGGACAATTATTCAAAATTTAAAAATCACTCCGAACGAACTATTTTCTGTTGGGGAATTCGGTATTTCCACAGCTAACTTCACATGAGGACATGTGACCTGTCAGGATGGCCGTGTCGGACATCGATATAGGGTGCATTCCGAATTGAGCTCGCAGCGCTAATAGCTTCCTCCGCGGCGTTCCGAAACTGTAGGTAGCGCGACGCGAGTGCGACGTCAGAGCCCGTCGCAAGGCTAGGGCTGCGCTCAATGTCCCTAGATGAAACGCTGTGGCTGCACTACCTCCCGACGTAGTGCAGCCACAGCGTCTTATCTTCCCGCCAAATATTGCCAAATATCACGGCGAGACCGTTCCGCGAGTGATTTGCTGAGTAATGGGGGGTATAAAACTATAATGTGCTACATCGTCGATTCGGAACGCCTAAAGTTGGGAAAGCGTAGCATATCACGCTGTAGCGCTGCCAGCTCAATTCGGAATGCACCCATAGATAACTTCAAGTAGAAGATAACTTGAAGTATGAAAAGGATCAATGATATCTTGCGTCAAGCGTTGTTTCAAGAAATGAAGATGTGAACTCTGGTTGCTAAGCAACAGGAGGTTGAATATGGAATAACGCTTGGATGAAATCGACAGTCGAAATTGGGAGATTGACAGCTCGACATGTTCGCGATCATCGCGCAGATATTTATTTGAATATTCGAAGTATAAATAAATTAAAAATGAATAATAATAATTCTTGTGATGTGTCTCCCTCCTTCCGCAGTTTCTCCTCGACATATATATAGATTAATATTATAGTATATTATTATATTATATTATACTAGGGGGGCTTCGCCCCCCTGCGCGCTTCTCCCCCCTGCGCGCTTCGCGCGCCAACCCCCCATTTTGTGTTTGTGTCAGTTGTTAAAGAAAAACATTCTGGAAAGATGTTTTGAAAAAAAATTGTTTATATTCGTGTTAATTGGTTTTCGGATATGAGTTTGGGTTGAGTTTGGGTTTGATTGAAATATCGATATACCGATATATCGATTACTGAAACGGTTCAATATATATATATATATATCGATTTCTGACTCCGTTCAATATATGGATATATCGATTCTTGACACGGTTCGATACATCGAAATATCGATTTTTGACACATTTCGTTATATTTATACTCGATTCGATACATCGATATATCAATTCATCAATTCTAGACACAATTCGGTATATCGATATATCAACTTATCGATTCGTGACGTGATTCGACGTATCGATATATCAATTTATCGATTCTTGACACGATTCTGTTTCAGGTTGAGTGAAGATTCGCCGCATTTGAATAAAAAATTTTTTTTTTCCTTTTATCGAATTTATGATGAATAATTTCTGGTAAAATTACTATTTCCTTACAAATTCAATAAAAAGAAAAAAAAATTTTAATTCAAATGCGGCGAATCTTCCACTCAACCTGAAATTCTCATCTGTAAAATGTATGTCAAAACATACATTTTTTTTTCTACCTAAACTAATTATTTCAGGTGTGGCCCGTTGGTAAATAAAAAATTTTCATTTTAAATTCGATGAAAAGGAAAAAAAAAATGTTCAACTCAAATAGGGCAAATCTTCCACTCAACCTAAAATTCTCATCTGTTTGCATAAAATTTTTTTCGACCTGAACCAACTATTTCAGGTGTGCCCCGAAAAATTTTCATTATAAATTCGATGAAGAGAAAAAAAAAATTTTAACTCAAATGCTGCGAATCTTCCACTACACCTAAAATTCTCATCTTTTGACATAAATTTTTTTTTCTACCCAAACTAATTATTTCAGGTGTGGCCCGTTGGAAAATCAAAAAATTTTAATTATAAATTCGATGAAAACAAAAAACCCAAACCCAAACCCAAACATATACCTGCGAGGATGCGTAGCGCCCGAGCCATATGAACCCCCAGTATATATACAGGGTGTATACTAACCTACTGATCATATTATAAGGTCCGTGTCGAGCGTCGAAAACGGAGCAGAAAAGTCCTTTTCGAAAATTTTGTGAAACCAAATTTAGTGAAGTTATTAGCGATTTAACGTCGACCAACGTCGACCAATGAGCGCTCGATCGAAGAGAAATTTTAAAAAGTTGAGATAGTGGAGGGGACGGCGTCGGTAGAAGCGGGGTTCCTAAAACAAAACGCTCGCACACCCACACCGTTGAACACCGCACGGACGCACGAGAGCGAAACAAATAAACGCTAGGCGTGCGGCAATGTTCATGCTTGTCGCGATGGCCCAGCTTGTGGGAATAAAAAAAAACGACGACAATGAGTTGGAAAATAATTTTTTCGCAATGATGAGTAAAAATTAATAAAAAAATTTGCTAACTATTTATGATGGTGGCTTTTTCAAATGTTGGTATTTAAAAATTTTTTTTTGACAAAATCCTTTTATTATAGGACCAAAAATAATAAAGAGGCGGAGAACTGAAAAAGATTGCATCTTCTCTAGGCCGAAAACATTTTTTCGCGAAATTCTAAACGGCAAATCTGTCCAGGATACTCTCGAATTATTAGAAAAAAAACTCATTGTACAGGCGGGTTATGATTCCGGTTCAGAAGATTGATTAAATATTTAATTACATAATAATTTTTACCACGTATGGAAAAATTTCCTAACCATGGGAAATATTTGGGAAATATATGGGAAAATTAAATTTTACGCCAAATTTAGAAATCGTCCCGGAATTATTTTTTGAAACGACCTTTTAACTCATAGTATGGGAAAATTATATTTTACTCCAAAATTTCCTACTTGGGGGAAATATTATTTCCCATGTATGGAAAAAATTTCCCAAGGTCGAGGAAAATTTTCCGAGTATGGGAAAATTATCGATTACAACAAATTCAGAAATCGTCCCCGAAACATTTTTTGAAACGACCTTATCAACTCGTAGCATAACTTTTGCTCGCCAGATGCTCGAAAATACTTGTAAATCTCAGGATAACTAGTTTCCACTTACTTGGGATTGTTTCCCATACGTGAAAAAAATATTTTTTCCCAAGTGAGGGAAATTTTTTTTCCCAAGTGAGGGAAATTTTTTTCCCAAGTATGAAAAAAATTTCCTAAGTATGGGAAAAATATATTTTACTACGAATTTGTAAATCGTCCCCGAATTATTTTTCGAAACGACCTCTTCGACTAGTAGCCTACTTTTTGCTGACCAGATGCTCGAAAATACTTTCAAATCTCAGGCCAATTTTTTTCCCATACTTGGGAAACATATTTTTCCCAAGGATGGGAAAAATTTTCCAATTGGAAAAAATTTTTTTTCCCATGTATGGGAAAAATTTCCCACGTATGGGAAAATTATATTTTACTCCAAAATTTCCTACATCGAGAAAACATTTTTTCCCACGTATGGGAAAAATTTCCCAAGTGTGGGTAAAATTGAATTTTACTCCAAATTTGGAAATCGTCCCCGAATCACTTTGTTAAACGACCTTTCCAACTCGTAGCATACTTTTTGCTAGCCAGATGCTGGAAAATATTTTTAAATCTCAGGCCACTTTTCTCCACTTACTTGGGATTTTTTCCCATGCGTGGAAAAATATTGTTTCCCAAATATGGGATAAAGTATCCAAGTATGGGAATTTTTTTTTTCCAAGTATAGGAAAAATTTCCCAAGTATGGGAAAGTTTTTTTTTTCCCAAATTTAGAAATCGTCCCCGAATAATTATTTGAAACGACCTTTTCAACTCGTAGCATACTTCTTGCTAGCCAGATGCTCGAAAATACCTTTAAGTCTCAGGCAAATTTTTTTTCACATGTGCATGCATGCATGGAATGGAAGAAAAAAATTAAACGGTCCTATCACCATAAGTTTGAGTCTTCCGGATTTCAATCAGTTATCAACCTCTCTTATCGATGCTCTGTCTATGAAAGTTTCCTGTTCAAGATTATGAGGAAAATTTAAAACATTACCTAAGTATGGGAAAATTATATTTTGCTCCCAATTTCCAAATCGTTCCCGAATCATTTTTCAAAATGACCTTATCAACTCGTAACATACATTTTGCTAGCCAGATGCCCGAAAGTACCTTCAAATCTCTGGCAAATTTTTTTCCACTCACTTGGGAGTTTTTCCCATACTTGGGATAAGTTTTATTTCACAAGTACGGAAAAGATACCCCAACCATGGGAAAATTACATTCTACTGCAAATTTAAAAATCGTCTCTGAATTATTTTTTGAAACGACCTTTTCAACTCGTAGCCTACTTTTTGCCAGTCAGATGCTTGAAAATACTTTTAAATCTCGGGCCAATTTTTTTCCCACACTTGGAAAAAATATTTTGTCCCGAATATGGTAAAAATTTCCCAAGTATGGCAAAATTACATTTTACTCCAAAATTTCCTACTTGGGAAAAACGTTTTTACCTACTTATGGGAAAATTATATTTTGCTCCAAATTTGAAAATTATCCACGAATATTTTTTTTAACGACCTTATTAACTCGTAGCAAATTTTTTGCTAGCGAGATGCTCGAAAATACTTTCAAATCTCAGGCTAATTTATTCCCATACTTGGGAAACATATTTTTCCCCAGGTATTGGAAAAATTTCGCACTCGGGAAAAATGTTTTTTTCCATGTATGGGAAAAATTTTCCAAGTATGGGAAAATTATATTTTACTTCAAGCTTGGGATGAATCGAAAATCGTTTCGAAAATTGAAAATCTCCCTGCAAGAGATGGGATTCGTGTTGCTTGTTGGATAGTATGGTTTTGCTTCATGGCAAAATATTATCGATCCTGCTATTGCAACTGATTCAATCTCCAGCGATATTTTCGAGCGCTCATGTACTTGTGACGCTACAAGTGACTGGAATTACGATCGAATTCCCTGCATTGCGCACTGTGGGAAATGAAATCCACATTTCCGATTGCACGATCCCATTCTGATGTATATTTGTAGATTTACGATGCCCTCGTCATGTTTGATTTCATCTGCCTGCGGGTTTCGCGAGCGCTGGTTGTTCACCGGAAGGAAAATAGACGAAAGAAGATTCTACTCCTTTGAATGCCCCGAGATGGAATCCGTCTTCTCGATCGGTCATTTCAATTTTTTTTTAGTATTCGACCACTCCACGTTCCATTTTTGAGACTGGTTCCATTTTCCGTTTTCATGGAGAATGAACGGTCAGTGATGCAGCTTGATATAAAGGTAAAATTGTTTCAAAAATCGAAAATCTCCCTGCAAGAGATGGGATTCGTGTCGTGTGTTAGATATTATGGTTTTGTTTGATGGTAAAATCTTATCGATCCTGCTTCGCAACTAATTAAATCTCCCGCGATAATTTCGAGCGCTCATACACTTGTATCACTACAAGTGACAGGAATTACGATCCGATCACCTTCATTGCGCACTGTGGCAGATGAAATCAACATTTCCAATTGCACGATCCCATTCTACTGTATATTCGTAGACTTCCGATGGCCTCATCATGTTTGATTTCATCTGCCTATGGTTGTCGCGAGCGCTCGTTGTTCACCGAAAAGAAAATAGACGAAAGAACATTCTACTTCTTTCAATGCCCCGGGATTAAATCCGTCTTCTCGATCAGACCTTCCATTTTTTTATAGTATTCGACTACTCCACGTTCCATATTTGAGACTAATTTTATCTCTGGCTTTCATGGAGAACGATCGGCTAGTGGTGCAGCTTGAGAAGAAAGGAAAATCGTTTCAAAAGTCGAAAATCTCCCTGCAAGAGATGGGATTCGTGTTGTTTGTTGGATAGTATGGTTTTGTTTAATGGTAAAATATTATCGATCCTGCTTTCGCAATCGATTAAATCTCCTGCGATAACTTCGAGCGCTCATGTACTACTACTAGTGCTACATGTGACGGGAATTACGATCCGATCCCCTGCATTGCGCACTGTGGCAGATGAAATCAACATTTCTAATTGCACGATCCCATTCTACTGTATATTTGTAGGCTCACGATGCCCTCGTCATGTTTGATTTCATCTGCCTACGGTTTTCGCGAGCGCTCGTTGTTCACCGGAACGAAAATAGACGAGAGAATATTCTACTTCTTTCAATGCCCAGAGATAAAATCCATCTTCTCGACGGGACATTTCAATTTTTTTTTAATATTCGACTACACGACATTCCATATTTGAGACTGATTTCATCTTTGGCTTTTATGGAGAATGAACGGTCAGTGGTGCAGCTTGATATGAAGGTAAAATCGTTTCAAAAATCGAAAATCTCCCTGCAAGAAATAGTATTCGTGTTGTTTGTTGGATAGCATGGTTTTGTTTAATGGTAAAATATTATCGATCCTGCTATCGCAACTGATTAAATCTCCTGCGATAATTTCGAGCGCTCATGTACTACTTGTAGCGCTATATGTGACGGGAATTACGATTCGATCCCCTGCATTGCGCACTGTTGCAGATGAAATCATCATTTCCAATTGCACGATCCCATTCTACTCTATATTTGTAGATTTACGATGCCCTCGTCTTGTTTGATTTCATCTGCCTGCGGTTTTCGCGAGCGCTCGTTGTTGACCGGAAAAAAAATAGACGAAAGAACATTCTACTTCTTTCAATGCCCCGAGATGAAATCCGTCTTCTCGATCGAACATTTCAATTTTTTTTAGTATTCGGCTACTCCACGTTCCATATTTGCGACTAATTTTATCTGCGGCTTTCATGGAGAACGATCGGCTAGTGGTGCAGCTAGAGAAGAAAGGAAAATCGTTTCAAAAATCGAAAATCCCCCCGCAAGAAATGGGATTCGTGTTTTTTGTTGGATAGTATGGTTTTGTTTAATGGTAAAATATTATCGGTCCTGCTATCGCAACTGATTTAATCTCGAGCGATAATTTCGAGCGCTCATGTACTTGTATGGCTACAAGGGACGGGAAATACAATCGAATCCCCTGCATTGCGCACTGTGGCAGATGAAATCAACATTTCCAATTGCACGATCCCATTCTACTGTATATTTGTAGACTTACGATGTCCTCGTCATGTTTGATTTTATCTGCCTGCGGTGTTCGCGAGCGCTCGTTGTTCGACGAAAGGAAAAAAGACGAAAGGACATTTTACTTCTTTCACTGCTCTAGATGCAATCCGTCTTCTCGATCGGACATTTCAATTTTTTTAAATATTTTACTACCGTCTGTATAATATTAAGACTAACGTCTCAAATATGAAATGTAGAGTTGTCAAATATTAAAAAAATTTTGAAATGTCCGATCGAGAAGACTGATTTCATCTCGGGGCATTGAAAGGAGTAGAATCTTCTTTTGTTTATTTTCCTTTCGGTGAACAACGGGCGCTCGTGAAACCCGCAGGCAGATGAAATCAAACATGACGAGGCCATCGTTAATCTACAAATATACAGTAGATTGGGATCGTGCAATCGGAAATGTGGATTACATCTCCCACAGTGCGCAATGCAGGGAATTCGATCGTAATTCCCGTCACTTGTAGCGTTCAAGTATATGAGCGCATGAAAATATCGCTGGAGATCAAATCAGTTGCAATAGCAGGATCGTTAATATTTTGCCATTAAACAAAACTATACTATCCCACAAGCAACACGAATCCCATCTCTTGCAGGGAGATTTTCAATTTTTGAAACGATTTTCGATTTATCCCAAGCTTGGAGTAAAATATAATTTTCCCATACTTGGAAAATTTTTCCAATACATAGGAAAAGACATTTTTCACGAGTGGGAAATTTTTCCAATTCTTGGGGAAAAATATGTTTCCCAAGTATGGGGAAAAATTGGCCTGAGATTTGAAAGTATTTTCGAGCATCTCGCTAGCGAAAAATTTTCTACGAGTTAATAAGGTCGTTAAAAAAAAAAATTTGTGGATGATTTCCAAATTTGGAGCAAAATATAATTTTCCCATAAGTAGGTAAAAACGTTTTTCCCAAGTAGGAAATTTTGGAGTAAACTATAATTTTGCCATACTTGGGAAATTTTTACCAAACTCGGGACAAAATATTTTTTCCAAGTGTGGGAAAAAAATTGGCCCGAGATTTAAAAGTATTTCCGAGCATCTGACTGGCAAAAAGTAGGCTACGAGTTGAAAAGGTCGTTTTAAAAATGAATTCAGGGACGATTTTCAAATTCGTAGTAGAATATAATTTTCCCATGGATGGGAAATCTTTTCCGTACTTGTGAGTAGTATGTGGACCACTCTGGCCACCCCTACTCCCATCTTCACTCCTATCCCCTCCACTTTCCCCCCACGTCGGAGCCTCTTTCCGAGCGTGGTAGGGGTCGCGGTGGCGCGAGGTGGTGGAGGGGAAAGAATTCTGAGGGTTCGCCAGAGTGGTCCGATTATTATCATTATTCAAATAATAATCCATACTTTTTTCTCTTTATTTTTTATTTATTAATAAATATGAAAAACTTACGTGACTGTTGGGGAGATCCTTACGCCGCTCCGACGACGCTCACAGCCAGTGCACTGAGGGGGGCACGCGCGCGCGCGCACGCACGCGCGCACGCACGCACGCACGCATGCACGCACGCACGCACGCACGAACGCACGCACGCACGCACGCACGCACGCACGCACGCACGCACGCACACACGCACGCGCACGCACGCACGCACACGCACGCACATACACACACACACACGTGGACGCGCTACGCGTCACCACCCTCTTCGTCCTCGGCGAACACTTCATCGGGGTACCCCCGATCGTAGGGTATGTTTTCACCGAGGGCATCTATCAAAATGCCTCCCACATCCCGACGATCAGGGCCCCGCAGGCGTATACATGGTGTATCGTGACTACGGTACACCATGTCAGCCTCCATGAGGGGTTCGCCGAGGCACAGGTTCTCCAAAAGGGTGATGATGCCCTTGTTGTCCACGCCAGCCAGTCCCATCAATCGACATACCACGCACTGGGGTGGTAGCATGGCGAACAACGGTTCCGGCTCGTATAGGTCCGCGACCTCGAAATATTCGCGGTGCCCCTCGTCGATGAGGCGTACCTCCGTGAATCCGGCGTCGTCGGAATTGACTATCTCCCCGCGTAACATCGACGTACCTCACCGCGCGACGCTTGACGTTCCCGCCAGCATGTCATCGGCCGTCATGCGATTGCCTTTTTGTTGTGCGATATAAAAATCGCACAACAACTGGGCCAATTGTTCATACTAGTGATGTGCCGGATATTCGGTTACTATCCGGTATCCGGCCTATCCGGCCCATTTTTTACTATCCGGCAGGTCTGCCGGATACCACCAATATCCGGTCAGATTGCCGGCTCATACCAAATTACAGCATAACAATTAGACATTAGACATTAGACTACTGGTCGAGGTTAAAAAAATGGAAGAAAATTGAATAAGTAGTCCAACGGGAAATGAAAATATTGAATTTACACTTTTTACTTTTTACTTTTACACAGTAGTTTAATACATAAAGTTGACAATTTTAATATTTTTCATAATAAAGAGCAGCATCTCTGCATTCTGTGGCAGCAAACTATTTCTATCCTCCGTATATATTCTCCCTGCTGCACTGAAAAGTCTTTCGGAGTTAACGGAAGAAGGGGGAGCACTCAGATACATCACTGCTAGCATTTTGAGTTTTGGGTATTCCTTGGCATGAAGTCTCCACCAAAGTAAGGGACTTTTTTGTCTCGGTAACAACGACTCAGCCATATATTTGTCAATTTCTGCATTTATTGCTGTAACTTTCTTTCGGCTCCTATCGCTTGGTCGCCGCTCTCATTCCACATCCAACCTTTCCAGACTATTTCTTTCGATGCTGTCATTCTCGTTACCGCTACTGTCGGCCTCGGATTTAGAAATAGTAGTGATTTCATCAAAGCATTGCCAAATGTCTTCATGAGCATCAGCTTCGACATCAGCTGACTGCTCTACTCGTTGATGCTGTGGCGTCTGATTTTCCTTAGTCCCAGTGTAAGTCATTTCCTTGTTACTAGCTGCAACTAGTTCATCAATCATCCATTTTCGTGCAATTGGAAAATCTTGTACGAACCGGGCTTTGTAGCGCGGATCGAGAAAGGTAGCCACAACAAAATATCGACTTTTTTGTACGTTTTTGTACGTTTGACGTTGTTTGTACGTTTTTTGTACCTCGTCGAGTTCAAATGAGATTCAAGGACAACGACTCATTCAACCGAGCCTTGAAGAGATCATAAAAAAAAAAAAAATGTGGTCTTTGGATGATCATCGATCGATGGAAACCTCCAAGATTATATGTAAGTTTGATTATTTATTTTGATGAGCTGATAAATAATAAATTCCCTATTTTGCATTTATATTCTGTGGTTCTTGAATTAGACTTTTAATTGAGCAAGTCGGCTTTTTTGACTGATGAATAAAAAATAAAAGCAACTGAATTCTCTCACTCAATAGTAGTTAATGTTAAGGTTGTTTAGAAATTGATCGGAGCGGGGGAGATTTTCCTATGCTTATACATCGGGCGCTGTCAGTCACTCACCCGCTCGGAGTGAATTTAGATGCGATTTTTGATACATATGTTACAATATCTTCAAGGAAATTCTCCAAAGGTTAACGATTTTGGTACTATTCGACACGGAATATTTCAGAGAGTACTTGGGTTAGTTTTTCATCAAAAGTTCAATGCCACGATTAGATATGTCGCGAGTTTATTAAGATCGCGCATGGCTCCATCCATTAGAGGCTATGTAGTCGGGCCTCAAAAGTACCCAACTTTGCAATTTCTTTACTCTGTAAATAAGCTCCAAACTGACTCGAAATTTTATAGAGACATAGTTTGAATGTTCAATTACATACTGCGTAAATTTAAAAATTTTTTATAAGATGTGATTTCCTTCTAAACAACCTTAATACTTAATTTAATAGCTGAAATGATGGCCCTGGATGCCGAGCCCTTCTCTTTAGTCGAAAGGGAGGGTTTTACTCGGCTCGTCCGGTATCTGGCGCCACAATACCCTGTTCCAAGTAGGACGTATTTTTCGCAAAATGTGATGCCAAAAATACACGATAAACTGCGAACCACAATTAAGAAGAAATTAGCAACTGCGGCGTATATTTCGTTCACGACGGATATCTGGACTGCCACAACGAATAACGAATCTTTCACAGTGGCTTGACCGGCCACTGCTTGTCGTCGGAAAATATGCAAGGGGAGGTACCCGCGCTGGAGGCAAAACACTTTCCTATGAGCCACACTGGCTACAATATTTCTGAAATATTGACCAACGCTCTGGCGGAATGGGATATTCCTGACGAAAAAATTCACGTCATTGTGAGAGACAATGCCACTAACATGGTTGCAGGAACAAGTATGTTATCATTTATCATAAATATTTTGTGACGGTATTGGTATTGGTAGTTTTTACACCGACCCCCTTGTCCGGAGCTTGTCGCGCACCCACTAGATGTCAGCACCTGAGACAGTAGCAGTCGCAGTTCGTACGCCCTGCCTCTGGAACTACGTCCGAGCCCGTTTGTGCTTTTTACCATCAGCTGTGCTACGGCAACGCTTATCGCTGCCGGAGCTCGTCTCGCACACATTAGATAGCAGCATTTTTGGACATAGACAGTCGTAGTTCGCACGCCCTGCTTCTGGCGCTACGTCCTACGACCTACTTTTTTAGGTGGGTTACGAAACACCGGGGTACGGGGTTACAGAAAAAGCATTTAGAAAATTTTTCCATTGGTGCCGGTGGTAGGAATCGAATCTGGCCCCATAGCGTTCCACCAAGTGTTAGCCAGGCACGTTACCACCGCGCTACTGCTCCCCTTAAATATTTTATGATGTAAAATTGATTAAATTACTTTTTCATTTTAATTTGTAGAAATTTGAAAAACAATGTAGAAAATCAATAGCTCATACAAATTTTCACTGTTATTTTTCTTCGCAGATCTTATGGTAGCAGAAGGTATAGGCTGCTTCATTCATTCGCTACAGCTGGCCATAAACGATGCCATTTTCATGCAACGGAGCGTGGTGGATATTCTGGGAAAGTGTCGAAAAATTGTAACTTATTTCAGCCATTCTTCGCTTGCTTGCTCGAAGTTGAAGATAATACAGGATAATTTGAAACTGCCGACTCATAAGTTGATCCAAGATGTGTCAACACGATGGAACTCAACTATTTACATGTTAACACGGCTTTACGAACAAAAGCAAGCTATTACGGCGTATGCAGCGGAGTACGACATTCCAACCCTAACTGCACATCAGTGGAACACTGTCGAAAACATTGTACGTGTCTTGAAACCATTCGAGGAAATGACTAAGCAGGCTAGTGTGGAAGACGAAACGATTGGATATGTAATTCCTGCAGTAGCAATTCTGAGCTCCTACCTCTCTAAGCGGCAGAAGGATGCTGGAGTGCACCTCGTAAAGCAGGAGTTACTGAAGTCCCTTCAAAAACGATTTTTAAGCTTAACAGGTATTATAAAAAATAAAGATATATTATCTACATAAGATAAATAAAGACGCATGTATCAATATCTCTAATGCATTTGTAAATTTTTGGGACAAATTATATTTCGGAATCTAATCATTTGAAATTTAACGATGTTTTACAGGGCTAAACGTACAAAAAAGTCGATATTTTGTTGTGGCTACCTTTCTCGATCCGCGCTACAAAGCCCGGTTCGTACAAGATTTTCCAATTGCACGAAAATGGATGATTGATGAACTAGTTGCAGCTAGTAACAAGGAAATGACTAACACTGGGAATAAGGAAAATCAGACGCCACAGCATCAACGAGTAGAGCAGTCAGCTGATGTCGAAGCTGATGCTCATGAAGATATTTGGCAATGCTTTGATGAAATCGCTACTATTTTTAAATCCGAGGCCGACAGTAGCGGTAACGAGAATGACAGCATCGAAAGAAATAGTCTGGAAAGGTTGGATGTGGAATGAGAGCGGCAACCAAGCGATAGGAGCCGAAAGAAAGTTACAGCAATAAATGCAGAAATTGACAAATATATGGCTGAGTCGTTGTTACTGAGACAAGAAAGTCTCGACTGTCGTTGTTACCGAGACAAGAAAGTCTCCACTTTGGTGGAGACTTCATGCCAAGGAATACCCAAAACTCAAAATGCTAGCAGTGAAGTATCTGACAATGAGTGCTCCGCCTTCTTCCGTTAACTCCGAAAGACTTTTCAGTGCAGCAGGGAGAATATATACGGAGAATAGAAATCGTTTGCTGCCACAGAATGCAGAGATGCTGCTCTTTATTATGAAAAATATTAAAATTGTCAACTTTATGTATTAAACTACTGTGTAAAAGTAAAAAGTAAAAAGTGTAAATTCAATATTTTTATTTCCCGTTGGACTACTTATTCAATTTTCTTCCATTTTTTTAACCTCGACCAGTAGTCTAATGTCTAATGTCTAATTGTTATGCTGTAATTTGGTATGAGCCGGCAATCTGACCGGATATTGGTGGTATCCGGCAGACCTGCCGGATAGTAAAAAATGGGCCGGATAGGCCGGATACCGGATAGTAACCGAATATCTGGCACATCACTATCCAGAATCATACACGACTGCTTGAAATGCACGAGGAAAGAATCTCGGCTTTGGGGGCCAATAATGCTCAACTGTTACAGCAAAACGCTAATATCTCTCGTGAGCTTCTCTCTCTAAAAACCAGTCTATCTACCGCGCCTATTGTTTCTTTACCATCTACGGAAATCACGATCTCTGGTGTCTCCCTTACTATCACAGACTCGCCACAGCTGATAGCTGAGAAGGTTTTCCGTGCGCTCGAGGTCTCTGAATTGTTTGGTGATATTCTCGAGATTCGCAGCTTTGAAAAAAAAAGCTAATGCGACCACTACTGCTGCAAACTCAACGAGGTCTAACAAATCGTTTATTTTAACTTTAAAATCTCATCGAGTGAGAGATTTCATTATTAATAAAAAGCGAGAAAAAAAAGATTTAACACTTAAGGAAGTTTTTGATATTGATCAGCATGGAAGTATTTTTGTTAATGAGTTTCTATCCCCAAGTACATTCAACCTACTTCGTCTCACGAAAATCCGTGCTAGAGCTAATGGTTATAAATTTGTTTGAGCTCGATCGGGATCGATTTTTGTTCGCAAGAGCGAAGGTCAACCCCTCATCACCATATTGTCTGAAGCGGATCTTAATATATTAGTCTGACTATCTCCGTCTAATCAAACACGCGCTCTGTCGTCTTCCCCTGTATCTAAAATAAAAATAGCTCAGTTTAACGCAAATTCTTTACGCAGTCATATGGAAATTATTCAATCGACATTGTTAAACCAGAAATTACATATTATTTCCATCTTGGAAACGTGGTTACACTCTCACATCTCCGACGCTTTGATTTGTATCGATAATTATTTCCTTATACGAAACGATCGTGAGGGAAAGGTGGGTGGCGGGGTAGCCTGTTATATTCATAACTCGTTAAAGGCAAAAATCCTATTGTTCTTTCCATCTCAATACTCTAACGCGCCAGAATATCTAATTCTTGAAATTAATTGTACAGACTCAGTGAAACTTCTTTTTGCGTCTATATATAGGCGGCCCAAGGCTCAAATGCTTGATGAATTTCTAAATGCTTTGTCAAATTTCTCTCATGCATATGAAAATATAATTATTGGTGGTGATTTAAACTGTAATTTATCTGTTGATAACTATGAATCGAGGTATTTACGCGACCTTGTTTTTTCTCTTTCGCTTCATTAAGTTGAATCTCCACCAACCTTTCACACAGCATTCTCAGATTCTTGGCTTGACGTCTTTATAGTCGATAGCGTCGAAAAGCAATGCTCTTTTGTTAAATCCGAAGCTCCTTTTGTCGCCGGTCACGACCTTATAGAGTTAACATACGATATTTGTACTGTACCGATCACCAATCGCTTGTTAACACGGAGATCTTATCGCAATTTCTCTGAAGCGGCATTTCTCGAGAGTTTATCTTCTAATCTTAATAATACACGTTTATCGTTTTTAACAACACAATCTTTCGATTATTTTGCCGAACACGAAATCTCGGTAAGTGCTGTTTCGGAGCAATTGTCTGAGTCTCTTCTTGGGTCACTTGACCATCATGCCCCGGTACAGTCCTTTCGTGTTAATCGTCCGCCTGCTCCGTGGCTCACCCAGGATCTTAAAGGCATTATCCGTCATCGCAACACATTGTACACTCGGGCAAAGAGATCACAGAATGTTCTCGAATTAGCGGTATTCAGGGAGTATAGAGATGGCGTCACTAAAAAATTAAGACTAGCTAAAACAGCGTATTATATTCAGCGAATTTCTAATATTTCCGATCCTACTAAGTTGTGGCTCGAACTTGCCAACCTCGGTTTAGCTAAGGCCTCTTGCCCCTCCCCGCTTCATTTCTTCTCCGCTTCTGAACTCAATGGCTTTTATTCCTCCGTCTCGAGCCTCCTTCCTCCATGCTCTTTCCAAAATTATCGCGCTGCGTGTGCGCATATTCAACCTCGCCAGCCTTACTTCAACTTCTCTGTGGTCACCTCTGATCAAATTCGTGTACTCGTATCTACCCACTCTGCATCGTCATCTTACTCGTCCGGCCCTGACCATATTTCTCTCTTTTTAATATCGATATCTTTATCAGTTACTTGTCAACTTTTCACTTTCATATTTAACCTCTCGCTCAAATCGTCCGAATTTCCTCACAGTTGGGAACGGGCCTACCTTCGACCATTGTCAAAAATCAATTCTCCTCTCTCCCCTTCAGATACCCGTCCGATAGCTAACCTCAGCGAGATGTCTAAGATTCTTGAACGGCTGGTACACAAACAAATCACCGAATGGGCCGAGGAAAACAATGTGTTTGATCCCCGCCAGTCAGGCTTTCGATCAGGCCATAGCACACAATCAGCCCTATTACGTGTTCTCGACGACGTCAGGCATAATATCGATCAAAGACGTATTACCGTTCTCATCTTATTTGATTTTAGTAAGGCCTTCGACACAGTTCCTCATCTGCGATTACTCTCTAAGCTGAAAGGCTTGGGCTTTACTGAACCAGTGCTTGATTGGTTCTTCTCTTATTTAACTGGAAGAACTCAAGCGGTCATAGACGAGAAGGGTGAATGCTCCACCTGGCTCCCCACTACATCAGGAGTCCCCCAAGGGTCCGTCCTGGGGCCTCTCCTATTTTCTTGATTTATTAACGATATTGGAACAGTCCTGCACCACTCACAACACATGATATTTGCGGATGATATTCAGATCTACCTCAGCTGCCCCCCATCTGAGCTACATCATACGATTGAAGTCATTAACCAAGACGTTACTGCTATAGCTAACATTGCACTGGCAAATGGGCTAAAGCTGAATATATCAAAATCTAAAGTTCTTTTACTGGGTAGTAATGCCTATATACGCCATATTGATCCTTCTCTGCTACCAGCGGTGTCTGTGTGTGGTGTGGTCCTTCCATATGTCAATAAGGCTCGGAATCTCGGGGTCATGATCAAGAGTGATCTATCTTGGAAGTCTCATGTTAAGAACGTTTCGCAAAAAGTTCATTTTACTCTTCACAAATTGAAGTACCATCGTAATGTTCTATCTCAAGATCTTAGAGCTTCTCTTATTATCTCCTCAGTCTTTCCGATTCTCGACTATTGTTGCCTTGTCTACAACGATCTCACAGATGAACTTAACTTAAAGATGGAACGCCTTATTAATTGTTGTATTCGCTTCGCCTTCGACCTGAGGCGTGATACTCACATCACTCCGTTTAGGTGACAGCTCGGGTGGTAAACAGTAAAATCCAGACGCCTGTATTTTCTCGGAATTGTCATGTTCAATCTCAATCGTCGGAAATTACCTCCGTACTTGATTGAATTATTTATGAGAGCTCCTGATAATAACGATCGTCCTCGGAGGAGGCCACCTTCCATGTTTATTATCCCCATCCATCGGACAAGTATTTTCCACAATTCATTTGCGCTGTCGGCTATTTACTTATGGAATTCGCTACCGATTGATGTAAAGTCAGCTCCAAGCTTAGAGGTCTTTAAGAGCCGTCTCTATTCTTTCCTTTTTTCCCGTGACCGTGTGACATAGTATCTAGTATTAATTGTTAAGTCTTCAGCATTGTAAGCTTAACTTGTATAACTTTAACCAACATATGTATTTTTGGTTGCTTCAGTAGAAACTTTGGCAACTGTATTCTCACGTATCATTTTCTTTACATTATGGAGAGCACCCAACAGTTTGTATTCTTACCCCCTTATCTTTCTCCGATCGATCGTTGCATATTATATTTTATTATATTCTTGTTTTTTCTACTTTCTTCTATATATATTATGTTATTTTTAAGCTATGTATTTTCTACTTTAAGTTCGCTTCATCATTATTGATTTTGTTTTTCTCTTTTCAAATATTATTTCTTCAATTTTATATCATTTTTTAGACTTAAGTACTTTGTATACAATTTTGTTATTTTTTGTCCCAAAACTTGCTAGGGCATAATAAAATTATCAATCAATCAATCAATCTCTCTCTCTCTCTCTCTCTCTCTCGTAGGCTCTCTTTCATGAAAGCGATACAGAGCTTCTGTTATCGTTAGAAAATTTTTACGAATTTCAACGCGAAATATTCAAAAAGTATTCTTATTGATCAATTTCCTCTTTCTCTCTCTCGTTCAAGCGGTATGGACCTTAAAGCGTATTGAAAAAATATTTTCACGGCTGTTATTACGATAGTATGGTCAAACCCTATTTATCGAGCTCTACTCGTTGTGCCATGCTTCGCGTGGTTCCGCATTCATTGCAATTCTCTCACTCTCTCTCACTCTTTTTCATGAACACGATGCAGAGCACCTGTTCGCGTAAGCAGAGATAGTCGTTATTTATCGAGCTCTACTTTTTGTGCTATGCTTCGCGTGGTTCCGCGCTCTCTACCTCTCGCTATCTCTCTCTTTCATTAAAGGGTGTACAGAGCGCCTGTTATCGTTAGAAAAAATATTTTACGAATTTCAATATGATATATTTAAAAAATGTATTCTTATTCACCAATCTCCTCTTTCTCTATCTTATTAAATTGATATAGAGCTCTCTCTCCTTACATTATTATCGTAAGAAAAACATGGATGTGAAATTTTAACACGGTTCGTTTACTGGAAAAAAATTATGAGTTGAAAGCACTACTTCTATTAAAAGAAGTCTATTATTTTAACGGTTGTGTGCATATCGTATATCGACAGCTCTTGGATGCATCGCCGAATGAAGAAGCAGCTCTTATAGAAGGGGCTTGTGCTGTGGAATTAGCATGCCAGCAGAGGAGCGCAATGAGTCAGCACCTGTCATGCACCGAGCTGAATGATGAGCAGCCTATGAGTACTGTTTCCAGCATCGAGCATCCTTCGGAAATATTTGATAATTCGTCGATTTTCGAACGTAAGATGAAATTAAGGTGCAAAAAAAATTAAAAAAAAAAAAAAAAATAAAAAAAAAATTGGTGTGGCGTCAATTTTAAATTATAAATTTATCCAGAGGACATAGATAGGAAGAAGGTAACAAACGCTGCTGTACCAGGCCCATCAGGTCTATGCCATTCCGGACGACGAACAACCCCAGCCTCTGACCCTGATGATGTTTTTGACCATCGCGAAAATCAGCTGTAGGAATATATGATCGAGAACGAGAGAGACGAGGAAATAGCATTTCAAAGAGCTGACGAATGGCTTCAAATGCTCGTGACTGATGACGACTCTGGGAAATAATTTTTCTTACACATGAAAAAATTAATCCAGCATGTAAGTAAGATGGTCCTTTTGTAACAGGGTATTCGTCAGCATCTTTGTTTGAGTGGTGATATCAAACTATTTAAGCAGTACTATGATGCGCGAGAGGTACAAATATTCATAAAATTTAACAATTTCATATTAATCAGCTCTAGAATCTAATACATGTCTCTTTTTCCAGAGCTGCAAAGTGGGTCAGGCAGGCAACGTACTGCAGCAAGGAGCGAGCCACTCCATGAAATACACCCGCCGGGAAAGCATTTTGAGATCATCGGTGATTACACGAGGTACTTCAAGCGCTTTAAAATACGGGGGCGTGAAACGGCGTTGCGAATTCGTCAACCAGTCTCTGGAGTTAGCGTGGTGGACTGGCTCAACGGTGCGTTTCGCGACCTCTTAACGCATATCATGAGCTCCTGCGAGGGCGGCGATTATGTAGGCGTTTCGTTTACAGCGAATAGCTTGCCGCACGGGCCCGTGTGGTTATCTTTCCGACCGGCCCGCGATTATGTATTCGAAGATATTTCGAAATTGATAAGCAGCGTGGCACAAAGTGCATCATCTTTGAACATTGATGACTCGTGCACGATAAAAGTGTGCGCTGTCAAGGGGGTCGTAGGGCGCGGTCGGAAAGGTCTCACACCCGAAGGTGTCGCAAAACAATCTATTCTTTCGATCCGAAACACCGACAATCTGTGTTTACCGCGTTCGCTGGAAGCAGCCCGAGCATACGCAGAACGAGGAGAAATACGGTCGGGTAGCCTTCATGATAATTGGCAGCGTATTAGACGAATTAATGGGGTTGCACAAAAACAAGCGGCGCTCGAACTTACAAGAGAAGCAGATGTCCGCGTACCTGTAGAGGGCTGTGGTGCATACGAGATTGCGCGCTATCAGGATTATTTGGCACGAGACGGCTTAGCAATTGTCGTTTACGAATTTTTAACTTTGGGTCGTGGGGAGGAGCCTCTATTTAACGGAAAACAGGGTGTTACGAACAGCATAGGCACAATTCAGCACACCCTGTATATATTGTATTACGAGCGTTCGCATCATTTCGAGCCTATTCTCAATCTCAGAGCAGCTGTCGGTAGTAGAGATTTTTGTTCCTCGTGTAATATGGCTTATCGTCGACTCGGTCATAGATGTTTAAAGAAAAAATGTCCTCGATGCTGGGGGCTGCAGGCGTGCAATACGCGCTCGCGCGATATAATCAGATGTGAGGCGTGCAATCGCGATTTTTTTGGAGAGGACTGCTTTCAGAGACATAAGGTACCGATCGTGACCATGAGGCGTAGAAAGCCTAGCGATTGTAAAGCTCTACAACGATGCCGGAACTGCTTTCGAGCAATAAGGCCTTTGGAAAAATCAGAGAAGCATAAATGCGGAGTAGGGTACTGCAAAACGTGCAAATCCGATCAACCGAATAACCATTTGTGTTTCATGAAACCGATTCGTAGTACTCCAGACATGAAAAAAATACGATGTATTTTTTATGATTTTGAAACACAGCAGAGCACACCTGTGAAGGGTGATGCGACTACTCTTGTACACGAACCAAACATTTGCGTGGTATAGCGCGTTTGCACGTTTTGCTGTGTTAACGACTCTATAACCGAACCGTGCGAGCATTGCGGGGAACACGAATTTGTGTTTAGTCACAGCCCCGTAGCCCAGCTTGTCGAATTAGCCATGCAGCCGCTCGAAGGTTTTTCGCGTACCATCTGTATCGCTCATAGTGCAGGGGGTTTCGACGCTCAATTTATCCTGCGTTATTTCATCGAAGAGAAAAAAACTCAGCTCCCCACACTAATCATGAACGGTACAAAAATTATTACGATGCGCGTCGGAAAGCTCGTATTTCTCGACAGTCTAAATTATTTCCATATGGCTCTGAGCGGTTTACCGAAAGCCTTCGGGCTTACCGGTGCTATCGTTAAAGGCACTTTTCCACATTTGTTTAACAGGCCTGGAAATCAAAATTACGTAGGCGAATTGCCGCCTCTCAAGCATTATTCTCCGGACACGATGCGCGCCGATGAGCGCCGGAAATTTCTCGATTGGTATCGCGAAACAAAAGACAAAAATTACGTATTCGTTTTTTCGGAAGAGCTTATCAGCTATTGTAAGACAGATGTCACGATTTTGCGACGTGCGTGTATGGCTTTTCGCAATATGTTCATTACCAGCGGTCGCGTCTGCTCTTTTCATGAAAGTACAACAATAGCATCAGCCTGCTTCAGAGTTTTTCGAAAAAATTTCTTGAAAGATCATTCAATAGGCATTATACCCACGGGGGGGATACAGATCGGCGCAAAATCAATCGAAAAAAGCGGTTTTATGGCTATCGTGGGTAGAGCACTCGCTGGGTGTTCGTATTATTTATGCGGGCCGAACACGCGAATTCAGAATACCTCAAAATCTCTTGGTAGACGGATACTATGAGACTCCTAACGGGGCGCATGTATTACAGTTTCACGGTTGTTATTGGCACGGTTGCCCACGTTGCTATTCCGCAAACAGAGACAGTCGACAAAGCGATGGAATATCCATGCACGAACGTTTCGAGAGAACAACAGCAGTAACTGATAGAATTCAAACGGGAGGGTATTTGCTCACAGAAATTTGGGAGTGTGAATATGACCGTTTGTTAAACTCGACAGCCGAGATGAGAACTTTCCTGCAAGATAACCCTTTAGTCACAGCAGAGCCTCTCAATCCTCGTGATGTTTTTTTCGGAGGACGAACAGAAAATATGGTTACGCTCTACGACGTTGACGGTTTGGAAAAAATAAGTTACGCATACGTTTGCCCACTGTACCCATATATCTGTAAATTCGGTAAATACCCCGTGGGCCATCCGAAAGTATACGTGGGTAACGAGTGCATGGAATTGACAGGTCCTGATAACACCGATATAACTCTCGTTGAGGGTCTCGTAAAATGTACCGTATTGCCGCCTCGTCATCTTTACCACCCCGTATTACCAGTGCGTATGCATAACCGGTTATTATTTGCTCTATGCCGCAGCTGCTGTGAGAATATGAATCAGGGCGAATGCACACATGAAGACCCTGTAGTGCGCGTGTTTAAGGGTACATGGGTTGTCGACGAGTTGCGAAAAGCCGTGTCGTGCGGGTACAGAGTGATAGACGTGACAGAACTTTGGCAATATGAAACGACGCAATTTAATCGCGATACATAGACAGGGGGCCATTTTGTCGAATACATTAACACGTTTTTGAAAATGAAACAAGAAGCCAGTGGGTGGCCCGACAATTGCTCCGAAGATAACGCCGCGCAAGACCTCTATATAGCCGATTTCGAACGATCGGAAGGAATCAAGCTAAATCGCGACTCCATACCTAAAAATCCGGGGTTGCGATCTGTCGTAAAGCTGTGCCTTAATTGATTTTTGGGAAAGTTTGGGCAGCGGGAAAATCTACCGCAGACAGAAATAGTTTCGACGCGTAAAAAACTTATGGAACTATTGACTAGCCCTGAGCACGAGATCACGGGTATTTTACCCGTAAATAACGAAATATTGTATGTAAGCTACACAAAAATCATTGACGCTGTTATACCATCCAGCATAGCGAACGCCGTAGTAGCAGCATACACCACAGCCCAGGCCCGCCTGAAACTTTATAGTTACCTAAAGCGGCTGGGTCGTCGTGCTTTGTACTGCGATACCGATTCCGTAATTTCCGTATCGCACGAAGAAAAAGACGAGTACGAGCCTCCAACGGGACAGCTTTTAGGGGATCTCACAGACGAGCCGAGCTCTTATGGGGAAGTTAGTTATATTAGAAGTTACATTTCAGGCGGACCAAAATTTTATTCTTTTATCGTATGCACTCCCAATGGAGAGGAAAAAGAAGTATGTAAAGTAAAAGGGATAACGCTTAATTTTGCGAACAGGGGATTAATTAATTATAACTCAGTGCGCTTCTTTACAACCGGTGAGAGAGACGAGCCTGTTGTGCTAAAGTATGACGCTATATGACGCACGGCATTTCATCAGGTCGTCACACGTCCTGAAAGAAAATCATGCGAACCATCGAGTGTCAAACGGAGACGAGATGGCGAATATGGCACTCTTCCTTACGGTTATAAAGAATAATGTATATAGATATAGACCTCGCACTACTTTGTAAATAATGTATATAAATAAAACTTTATGTTCTTACGTATATTCGTCTTTTCGAACCCTATATATGTTTAAGCTAATACAAAGATTGTGCTCATTCGCAAAAATGGATGTGCGGTGGAAACATCCTTGGACGGCGATGGTTTGCGGGCGCACGGTCTGCGGTAAAACATACTTTGTGAAAAAGTTTTTGAAATTCATTTCGCATATGAATAGTGAACCGTTTCAACGAATTATTTTCTATTATTCCGAGTTGCAACAAGCGTATATGGAGTACGGTTCTTCCATGAAGTTTCGCGAAGGTTTACCACAAGCCCCGGATTATGCAAACGATCCGCGTGCAAAACTTATAATTATTGACGATTTGATGCGCGAGGCATCGAACAATAGCGTTGTCGACCTCTCCACCAAGGGTAGTCATCATAAGAATTCGAGCGTGTTTTTTATAACGCAAAATTTATTTCATCAGGGTCACGGGCAACGGGATATATCGCTGAACGCTAATTATATAGTAGTTTTTAAAAATCCCCAAGATCGCGCTCAAATACAGCACCTGGTGCGTCAGGTTTACCCCGAAAACCCCCGATTTCTGCAGGAAGTTTATTACGACGCGACGAGCAAACCACACGGTTATCTGCTCTTGGACTTGAAACAATCGACTCCTGATAACTTGTGACGGGAATCTCGCGATTCGCGTCACCTTCGGCCCATCTCACCATCTTCGACGCCGGGCGAGCCGTTGAGCGCCAGGTAATCTTTTTAATTGAACGGCGGGAATTACCAAACCCGCGAAACTTAACCGAAACTTGATAGGGACGTAAACGAAACACGAAAAAGGGAAGCCGGCGCGTTGGATGGCGAGATCGGTGACGGTATACCCGATTCACTCAGTATGTAGGTTGTGGAGAGAGGGCGTGGACGGCTGGCTAACTCTCGAGTGCCTTCAAAAAAACGTGACCCGAAATAAAGGAACTCAACACGAAAAATAATGTATGGGGCCTTGGTTCAGGCTAGTTTATTAATTTCTCTCACGATAGCTCATAATTTCGATAACTGATAGGAAAACGAACAGCAGTCATGATAGCTCAATTTCGATAACTGATAGGAGAACGAACAGAAGTCACGATAGCTCATAATTTCGATAACTGATATGAAAACGATTCGAAGTCACGATAGCGAATAGAAAAATTCGGTAATGACGGTAACGTCGATACTTAACTAAATTCGAGAACGACACTCAATTCGATGCTTAACTAAATTCGATAACGACGATAACCTCGATACTTAAATAAATTCGATAACGACGGTAAATTCAGTAACGCAAAATAACTGCGGTAACGACGATAAATTCGATGCTTAACGTAATTCGATAACGACGATAGATGCGGGAACTTAAAAGAAATTCGGTAACGACGATAAATTCGATACTTAAATTACTTCGATAACAACGATAAATTCGGAGACGGGAGAGTGGGCAGAGAGCTCGAAAGTACGATAGCGTGACGACAACGACAAAATAATTTCGGTAACTCGAGAACAGAAATTTCTCGCAATCGAGATCACAAAAGGGTCGTTCGAGGCAACGGTAGCATAACGGGAACGAAACAAGAGCACATTCGGTAATTAACGATATCGGGGAAGGCGAGAACGTTAAAAAGGTAGCTCGAGAGAGACGATAGCATAGCGATACGAGAGCAAAAGCGGTAACATGACGGGAGCTTCCCGAGCAGCGAACCGCTCGGGTCGAGAGCAGCGCAGAAAGAGAGAGCTCTGAGCGGCAAACCGCTCGGATCGAGAGCTACGCCGAAAGAGAACGAATCGAACAGGTTAATTGATCGAGACGATAACGAGGATGGAGAGGGACGAGTACGCGCACGCGTAACAAGAACTCGCGATCCCCCTCGTCTCCTGACGTCACAACGACTCGAGCGCCTTATCTCGAAACGTAACGGACCGGCAAATTCGAACGATAACGCGAAACTCAATTGAATCGATAACGCTAAACTCGATAAACGAATATTCGTTAAACGAATAACGTAGACACGCCGAGATGTTGTGGCGGGTGGATCCTGTTGCTCGCGATGATCGTCCTTCGCGGGGTCTTTTTCTGGTATGGTAAATCGGGGCCAACTATAACTAATACTACGATAACGGTGCGATTGGGCAATCCGTGGCGGATGGGGAATCGCGGGCCCATACGCCAACGGCCTTCCATACAGAAACGTAACTCAAACTGCCCTTCTTTACCCATACCTTTTCGCGAAGCGTCGAGAGTCGCACTCGAGCCTTTAGACTCCCACGAATTACTTCCTTCGACACCGAGTATACCGGGTGGCTCATTGTTTCGACCCCTATCCACGGTAACTCGGTGTCTTATTTCGCGTTGATCCGATAACTACGGGACGAGAGCTTTCGATAACGCAAAACCGAAGAAAGAACTTACACGCTAATTGCTAAAATTACGATAACTTATTCGAAATCGTAGAAAACCCTGGTCGGGACGACCTGTGACGCCAAAAACCAGAAAATTGCGTCACAAACTATAGATTTCGTACGTATATTTTCCCCGATGACCCACAGCATTTCGTTTACGTGCCACAAAAAAAGTTAAAAAGCACCGACGCAGCGGGAGAAGTACCAGTCTTGCGGCTGTGATGGCGGGTAGCAGGTCCTTTCTCTGCAAGAAGCACGGTGCAATATTGCACGCACTCCAGCATTTCAACAAGGAGCAACGAGACGCTATTTTGCGTAAAGCCGATCCACGAATAATTCGTTGCATTTGTGAGTGTGCGTCAAACATTCTACGTGGTAACGTGCCTCTGAAGCCTGAACAAAGAAAAAAGTTGCGTCGCCAAGCGTCTATTCTTCGACGACTAGCTGCGAAAAGCGGTAGTTGGAAGAGCAAGAAACGTTTTGTGGTTCAAAACGGTGAGTTCCTACCGCTGCTGCTCGCCCCCGTACTGGGTACGCTCTTGTCACGTTTGATCGGCGGCAGTGGATAATAAAGCATGCGAGAAAAATGATGCTCGTGCCTGAAGAGAATCTTCAGCATATAGGCGTGCAGAATAATCGACAAACGGAATCTGTTCAACCACAGCAGCAGCAAACAGTGCAAACCCTTGGTACGACACTGAGTAGATTGGACACTGAGATGAACGATATTTTGAATCCTAATTCGTACAAGGATAAGCGGAAAAAGTGGTCGGCGTATTTCGCGGTGTTGCAACGTTATCTCCATTTTGCCGATAATGAGCGAGCTCAGCAGCATCGTGCACTCGCAAAAAATGATGATTACATTACGACACCTATAGAGGAGGGGGGAATAGTGGAAAAGGCGCAGAAGTTCTACGCATAAACGACTCTATGATCGTTGAGAGTGTCCCGACAAAATATCGCAACAAAGCAAAACTCTTGCTCCGTCGTTTACGCCTTGTACCATCAACAGAGTTTTTCTGGGATCCTACAGGCACCGTCTCCATTGCCGGCAAAGAAATCAAGGACTCCAATATTGTCGACCATCGAAAACGATGCTATGCGCGCGAGGAAAATCTCAACGCTGGCGGGTCGTCATGCGTTTGCAGGATTTTTAAAAGCGGCAAAAATTCCACGCGAATTTGTAGGAAACCAGGATCTGTGGAGGTCCGATGTGCCCACCTCGACGCCTTTTCGGAAAAAAAAAAGGAAAATACCTGTGCACTCCCACGACTTGTCGTTGAGCGACGCGGGAGCCAATCACAGCAGCGACGAATCCACCGATCCCAGTATTTATGAGCTCTTCAGTACCTCTGAGCGGGAGCAAACAGGTGCCGGCCAGTGTAAAAAGAAGAAGAATCGTGTAATTTCGGCTAACCTAAATCTCTAAACCATGAAAACATTCGAAAAGCTGTACTATAATCCCTCCCACGAAGCATCGTTCTCGGGCGCTGCAAATTTATTACGCGCAACGCGAAAACATTTTTCTAACGAACAGACCGTACAGTGGTTGGAGACACAGGATGCTTACACGAAACATCGTCCTGTAAAACATCGATATCCGCGACGCTATTACAGCGTGCGAAACATTGACGATGTCTGGGAGGCTGATCTCGTAGATCTTCGCTCGATCAAAGATTACAACGATGGTCATACCTATCTCCTCTTAGTCATAGATGTGCTTAGTAAATATGCATGGGTCGAGCCTTTACGCGACAAGACTGCTGCGTCTGTGGCTAAGGCTTTTACGCGGATACTCACGAAATAAGCCACTAATAGCCGATCACCCGTATGCCTGCAATCGGATCGAGGCAAAGAATTCATGGGTGCTGCATTTCAAGAGCTCCTAAAGAAGAAAGATATTCAGTTTCAAGCTGCACGGAATCCTGATATAAAAGCCGCAATTGTGAAAAGATTTAATCGAACATTGAAAGAAAGAATGTGACGATACTTCACGTATACTCGCGCGAAGCGATACATCAATGTGCTGCAAAATATAGTGTCTGCATGTAATAATGCCCGGCATAGCAGCATAAAAATGGCCCCGGTACCAGTGACTCTTGCCACTGCAGCTCAAGCTCGTGCTAATTTAATGCAGCGTTACATGGATTCGGAGCGAGAGCACATCCCTAAATACGGGATCGGTGATGTTGTACGAATCACCAGTGTAAAAGCGGCCTTTGCAAAAGGTTACGAGAGCGGCTGGAGCAGCGAACTGTTCAAAATTCATCGCATATCGACGACTAGTTGGTCGACGGTGTACTTTTTACGCGATCTTCACGGCGAAGATATTGACGGCCTTTTTTACGAGGCCGAGTTATCGAGAGTTCGTACTATTGCCGAAAAAAATAAAAATTCACGATGAGATACGAATTTTATATCGTTTTACCGAGCAACAGCAGTATGAAATATTACCCGGAAAATACGGCAACGAGTTATACCATACGATTGCCACAGCGCGTATCTTTGCAAGGCAATTGGGCTGTTGGACTTACAGAAATACATATACCCATGACGATTCTGCATATACCTCAGGAAGACGAGCAGAACTTCATCAAGACCGCACCGTATAAAGTACAACCGGGTATTCACCCTTCTGCTATTGACTTTGAAAAGAGCTGCGTGTATGTTCCACCCGGTGTATATAAGAATATGGACTCATTGCTCGAAGTAATAAATGAACTACAGGGCGTTGCTGGTCATTTACTATTTCAGCGCGCTCGCAATGGGTACGTCCAAGTGACCCGTATCTGCGATTCTTGCGAAAATTTAATTCATGCTTTCCATTTCTCACTAAGGCTCAACAAGATTTTAGGATTTACCACACCAGGCAGTGTGGCGCTCCCGCCTGCATATAGAGATGTTGGTTATCCAGGCACACGACCTGCCAGCCTAACTAATGCTATTCCCGATATGTTATTCGTTTATACGGATATTTGTGAACCCTACATTACCGACGATGTGGCTGCACCTCTGTTACGTGTTGTACCATCTTATACCGCGGATAGCAACAATTACGGCTCTGTGAAGATGAGAGGTTTCTCGCCATCACGCTACGTACCTCTGCTTCATACAAACTTTCAATCGATCGATATCGATATAAGTGATGATTTTGGGCAGCCGATACCATTTGAGTACGGGACGCTGGCGGTGACATTACAAATCAAGCGTACGCATTAGAGAAGTCGTCGCAATGACTTATTACCATGAATACTTTGATATGCAGACGGGTGGTGCTCGGACCGGATATGGGGGTATCAGTAACGTGTACACAGGCCCACCGAATCAAAGGGGCCACGGGATTAGCAGCTTTCGCGGGGGTCTTTTCCGCCGTATTATACCTCTTTTAAAGAATGGAGCACGGGCTGTCGGAAGGAGGCTCTGCGTGCCGGTGTTAATGTTGCCACCGATATAATGGACAATGGTGGACGGCTAAAAGAAGCGTTCAAAACGCGTCTACGCGAGTCTGGCTAAAATCCGAAGCGAAAGAACGTCGAGAAAACCGAGAAAGCTGGCAACGGCAAAGAGGAGGATAAATAAGAGAAGGACAACCAAGAAAAGGAAGGCTCTACGAACGGTGGCTGATATTTTCGCATAGAGAGAGAGAGAGAGAGAGAGAGGGTAAAGATGGCTTTCTTACACACACACCTTGCGAGTGGTTAAAGTCAGAGCTCGAGCTATTTACACTGCCTCCTACACAAACCACCATCGAGGAAACACAATGGGTGTACTACAAACCGATCTCATCTTTAACGGATGACTCACCAATTGAGTTTGTGGTACCTGGTCAGGGTGATGAATACATTGATCTTGTTCACACCATGCTAAGCATGCGCGTTCAAATACAGTGTCTGGCTGAGAAGCCTGATTCAGCGATTAAAATAGGCCCCGTGAATAATCTGATGCATTCAATGTTTAATCAAGTAGATGTGTTTTTCAATCACAAACTTGTATCGCCCCCGAATAACGCGTATGCATACAGAGCATCCATTGAAACACTGCTAGATTATGGAGACGGCGCAAAAAACTCTCATCTTACGAGTGTGCTCTGGTTCGTCGATGCACCGAGAGAAATGGAAGATACGGATACAGCCAACGGTGGGCTTGTTAGTCGCAGAGACCTTCTTAGCAGTGGAAAAACTATTGATCTCCTCGGTCATCTTCACTGCGATGTCTTTGATCAAGAGAGATTCTTATTGAACGGCGTTGAAATGCGTCTGCGCCTCGTACGCACGTATGATTCATTTTGCCTTATGGGCGGGACGGCAGACTATACATATTGTCGAAGCATCGCTTCTCGTACGTCGCGCAAAGATTGCACCTGGTATACTTTTAGCACATGCAAGAACTCTGTGTAAAGCTACGGCAAAATACCCCCTGACACGCGTGGAGGTGAAGGCTATATGCATGCATAGTCCATGCATAGCGGAGTACATGGCGAAACGCTCGATAATGCAATCCTCGGCCAGCTACCAAAACATATCATCATTGGCTTCGTCGATAATAATGCGTTCAACGGTTGCCTCGATAAAAACCCGTTTAATTTTAAAAATTAACAAATCAATGATCTATCGCTGTATGTGGATGGCATGCAAATACCGTCAAAGGCTCTGCAGCTCGACTTTACGAAATCGAAGCATTACGTAGACGCGTATCATACTCTGTTCTCCGGAACGGGTATTCACTTTCTCAATGAAGGTAATTGTATTCCACGTGAGGCCTACCCCGAAGGGTATTGCCTTTTTGCGTTTGATCTTACGCCCGATTTATCGGCAAACAGCAGTACTCATTGGAATTTGGTAAAACACGGCAGTGTTAGAATAAAAGTCTGATTCGAAAAGGCTCTCGCATCAACGGTAAATTGTATTGTGTACGCCGAGTATGATAATGTTTTGGAGATTGACTCATCCAGACAAGTAATCGTTGACTTTTCTGGCTAGTCAGCAGAATTTGTATCCACCGAGCTAGGTCTCCGTGACACAAAGAGCTGAACAGTATTATCAGAGAGAGCAACGAGAAAGCATCATGAATATCGCAATCGATATACAGGGCTTGCGAGATAAAAACAATCGTTTTGTGCCGAAAGAAGTTGCAATCATTTGCCTACACGGGCCGTACACCGCTCATTGGCTTGTGTCTTCACCTCACGATAATGAGGATCTATCACCGACGCTGAAGCGTCAGAATTCCTGGTTGACTAGAAATCACCATGGTTTAAAATGGCGTGAGGGCGATACAACGTCGCAACATATGGAATCAATTTTGAAAAATATTGCGGAACAATCTGATCGAATATTCACAAGGAGTTCAATAAAATCAGAGTACCTGGCGCAACTCACGGGCTGCTTCATTATAAATTTAGAGGAGGAGGAGGGGGCTCCCTTATTCGGCTATCTTCATCGGGACGACACTCGTTGCATATACCACGGATTGCTACATAACAATCTCACGTACAAATGTGCGCTGAATAATGCGAAACAAATAAAAGATTGGCTCTGTCATAAAGATCGCATGGACTCCTTATGGGAATATAGAAGGACCACGAGCTGGAGCTTAGACGGGCCTCGCGAGGAAAAAAAAAAAAAACTTTCTGCTTCAGGCTGCTATGAACAGTCTAGAAATTCTGCACGCCTTGCGAAACATACCAGACCACACGATAGGCGTATACCAAGCCGATCGTATCCCGAAGGTGTGGACGTGGCCGACAGCTTTTGTCGTTAATACCGATGGCCACAAATTGCCCGGATCCCACTGGGTCGCCATGTACGTCGATCGAACTGGAGAAGGACGATACTTTGACAGCTACGGGATCCCTCCAATCATCCCGCAGCATCTCATCCGCCTCCGAAGAAACTGCAAGCTTTTCCGATGCAACGCTACTCAGCTTCAGGGTCCAGATTCGCAGTGTTGCGGACAGTATTGCATTATGTTTCTTCATTATATGTCTATTGGCTTTGGTATTAAAAAATTTCGAAGCGTATTTTCAGATGATTTATCCCGAAACGATAAAACAGTGAACGATTATTATAATGCGTATATAAAAAACGCGAAAAGTCTAAGCCTCGGGCAAAGTTTTCAATATGGACTCTGCGGTTGGTGGTGGCTGTGATACAAATAATTTTGATCATAAAAACTTACACTGTATACAGAACTGTTGTTCCCGTGTTCGGCAATAATGAATCTAATTTTAATATAAGAAATAAAATCGACATTGAAATTTTTTACGTTTTATTTTTTCTACCTATCCTTGAACTGCGATCGCGCGCCTTGGAGTCAGCATTCTTTGGGTACAAAAGTCACCTTTAGCGACTATCATATTTCAAGCGGCACGTGCATCAAACCATCGATTCTTCGAATCGGTATGAAAAAAATTCTTTTTGCCTTTGTTATGTCTAAGAAAATGAGTCATCTTTATAGGGTATTATATGTAGATGATCAGATCTCTTCTTCTCTTTGTTATTTCTAATAAAATGCGTAATCTTTATAGCGGCGGGAGGTCCAGTGGAGGGGCGACTGCAGAGTATAAGTTAGACCCTGGAGAACGACCATCGTTCGCGATCAAACCGTGGTCAGATATCGAAGTAAACTTTAAAAACTCTTAAAGACTTTCATTTGCTGTCATTTGAGGTGTATGCTGAGAAAACGACGCGAATTAAAGCGGCGAATAGAAGCACTTTCACACGACATTGCGAGTATCAAAGCAGTAATACAAGCGAGATCGCAATTTCTCTCTTTAACACGAAAATTTGACGAACTCGATATTTACGATGGATTTCGCACGAATCAACAAAGTGGGACAAACGGCCGCGTTTCTACCTGTGAAAAAGTTATCGGAACTAGAGCTCAAAAAAGACTACAGCATCAGCGACATAAGAACCGTTCAAACTAAATGGGGCACGCGTATCGTCATCGACGTGGAAAACACATTTGCGTGCTTCCTACCAGCCAGATTCGTCCAACTGTTCAAAAAGACGATCAGCTATTTCAGCAAATGATAGCCGCAACCCGTGAAAATAATTTGGCCATGGAATATCGTGGAACAAAATTCAATAATCTGGAATTCAAACCGTCAACAATTCATTAAGTCCTGCGATGTACGCGAAACGTGCTAAGAATCTACGTGCGCTACTGCTACCGTTCGCCTATAAGCTAAATAATTTGGGGACGAAATCTGTGTGGGTGGACCTTGATATTTGTCGGAACGGTACGTTACGGCCTGTAATTAGCTTCAAATGTTATATCCATTGTTGTTTAACTATGGATGGTCGTTCTTGGCACGATTTTCAAAATCATTTCAACATAGAGGATGAAGAAGACCCTGCACATCGCTCGTTACCGATATTCTGTTTTACAAAAGAGCAATTCATTATACTGTCATTATTACAAGCCAGTATAAACAGAAATATCTCGTGGCTTCGTCGTGTTTGCAACGAGGTAACAAATTGTAGAGACTCTCTTGTAGATGCAATAACATCAGAAACATCTGTTTTTACAACGAGCTGCATACGCCGTAATATTCGCACGAAGCGTGCAAAAATACGAGAGAGAGCTACCCAAAAACGAACATCGTCGAATAATTCATATAACAAATTACCTACTTGTACAAAAATAACAATAATTGACAATCTATTGATGCATCATTTGGATCACCTCGTCAAAACTGTTGTAGTCCGTAAAAGATAAATCCTTTTCTCATTGTATAGAAGCATTACGTATAATTGAGTGAAAATGTATATAAAAATTAAATGAAGAGAAAACAGTATGAATTATTATTATTTGAATAATGATAATAATCGGACCACTCTGGCAAACCCTCAGAACTCTTTCCCCCCACCACCTCTCCCCACCACGACCCCCACCACGCTCGGAAAGAGGCTCCGACGTGGGGGGAAAGTGAAGGGGATATGAATGGGGATAGGAGTGGGGATAATAGTGGGGATAGGAGTGGGGGTGGCCAGTGGTCCATATACTACTCTTGTGGAATAAAACTTATCCCAAGTATGGGAAAAACTCCTAAGTATGTGGAAAAAAATTTGCCAGAGATTGGAAGGTACTTTCGGGCATCTGGCTAGCAAAATGTATGTTACGAGTTGATAAGGTCATTTTAAAAAATGATTCGGGAACGATTTGGAAATTGGGAGCAAAATATAATTTTCCCATACTTGGGTAATGTTTTAAATTTTCCTTATAATCTCGAACAGGAAACTTTTATAGACAGAGCATAGATAAAAGAAGTTGATAACTGATTGAAATCCGGAAGACTCGAACTTATTGTGATAGGACCGTTTAATTTTTTTTTTTCCATTACATGCATGCATGCACAGGTGAAAAAGAAAATTTGCCTGAGACTTAAAGGTATTTTTGAGCATCTGGCTAGCAAGAAGTATGCCACGAGTTGAAAAGGTCGTTTCAAATAATTATTCGGGGACGATTTCTAAATTTGGAGTAAAATATAACTTTCCCATACTTGGGAAATTTTTCCTATACTTGGAAAAAAAATTTCCCATACTTGGATAATTTATCCTATATTTGGGAAAAAATATTTTTCCACGCATGGGAAATAATCCCAAGTAAGTGGAAAAAAGTGGCCTGAGATTTAAAAATATTTTCCAGCATCTGGCTAGCAAAAAGTATGCTACGAGTTGGAAAGTTCGTTTCAAAAAGTGATTCGGGGACGATTTCCAAATTTGGAGTAAAATTTAATTTTACCCATACTTGGGCAATTTTTCCCATACGTGGGAAAAAATGTTTTCCCGATGTAGGAAATTTTGGTGTAAAATATAATTTTCCCATACTTGGGAAATTTTTCCCATACATGGGAAAAAAAATTTTTCCAATCGGGAAATTTTTCCCATACTTGGGAAAAAATATGTTTCCCAAGTATAGGAAAACAAATTGGCTTGAGATTTGAAAGTATTTTCGAGCATCTGGCTAGCAAAAAGTAGGCTACGAGTCGAAGAGGTCGTTTCGAAAAATAATTCGGGGACGATTTACAAATTCGTAATAAAATATATTTACTTAGTAATCGTAGTCTTAGTATTTTGTAGTAAAATATATTTACCCATACTTAGGAAATTTTTTCCATACTTGGGAAAAAAAATTTCCCTCACTTTGGAAAAAATATTTTTTTCACGTATGGAAAACAATCCCAAGTAAGTGGAAAAAAATTATCCTGAGATTTACAAGTATTTTCGAGCATCTGGCTAGCAAAAGTTATGCTACGAGTTGATAAGGTCGTTTCAAAAAATGTTTCGGGGACGATTTCTGAATTTGTTGTAATCTATAATTTTCCCATACTCGGAAAATTTTTCTCGACCTTGGGAAATTTTTTCCATACATGGGAAATAATATTTTTCCCAAGTAGGAAATTGTGGAGTAAAATATAATTTTCCCATACTTAGGAAATTTTTCATACATGGGAAAAAATATTTTTCGCAAATGGGATATTTTTCCCATACTTGGGAAAAAATATTTTTCCCAACTATGGGAAAAAAATTGGCCTGAGATTTTAAAGTATTTTCGTGCATCTGGCTGTTAAAAATTAGGCTACGAGTTAAAAGGTCTTTTCAAATAATAATTCCGGGACTATTTTTAAATTTAGAGTAAAATATCATTTTCCCATATTTGAGAAATTTTTCCCACACTTGGGAAAAAATATTTCCCATACTTGGGTAATGTTTCTCATACTTGGGAAAATACATTTTTTCCACGCATGGGAAAAAATTCCAAGTATGTGGAAAAAAATTGGGCTGAGATTTAAAAGTATTTCCGAGCATCTGACCAGCAGAAAGTATGCTACGAGTTGAAAAAGTCGTTTCAAAAAATGATTCGGGGACGATTTCTAAATTTGGAGTAAAATTTAATTTTCCCATACTTGGAAAAAATATTTCCCATAGTTGGGAAATTTTTCTATACGTGGGAAAAGTTATTATGTAATTAAATATTTAATTAATCTTCTGAACCGGAATCATAACCCACCTGTACAATGAGTTTTTTTTCTAATAATTCGAGACTATCCTGGACAGATTTGCCGTTTAGAATTTCGCAAAAAAATGTTTCCGGCGACTGCCTAGTGAAGATGCAATTTTTTTCAGTTCTCCGCCTTTTCATTATTTTTGGTCCTATAATAAAAGGATTTTGTCGGAAGAAAAATTTTTTAATACCAACATTTGAAAAAGCCACCATCATAAATAATTAGCAAATTTTTTCATCAATTTTTACTCATCATTGCGAAAAAATTATTTTCCAACTCATTAACGTCGTTTGTTTTTATTCCCATAAGCTGGGCCATCGCGACAAGCATGAACATTGCCGCACGCCTAGCGTTTATTTGTTTCGCTCTCGTGCGTCCGTGTGGTGTTCAACGGTGTGGGTGTGCGAGGGTTTTGTTTCACGAACCCCGCTTCTACCGACGCCGTCCCCTCCACTATCTCAACTTTTTTAAATTTCTCTTCAATCGAGCGCTTATTGGTTGACGTTGGTCGACGTTAAATCGCTAATAACTTCACCAAATTTGATTTCACAAAATTTTCGAAAAGGACTTTTCTGCTCCGTTTTCGACGCTCGACACGGACCTTATAATATGATCAGTAGGTATACACCCTGTATATGTATATATGTATATACTAGGGGTTCGTATGGCTCGGGCACTACGCGCCCTCGCTGGGATTGGGTTGTTTATATGTTTGGGTTGGGTTTTGGTTTAAGTTTGGGGTCTAGGTTGGTTTTAATCGATGTCAGTGCCACGCTGTTTTTGAGCTTTACGGCGATCTCAGTGATATCCGCCTTCACTTGAAAAGAAGCGGATACCGGCGAAAAAGTTGATAGTTTTCCGAGTATTTTAATATTCTCGGGCAATCTCTTTTGCAACTCCAAGCATAGCACAATTATAAAATTGCTGCATCGTTCTTTGATGTGAATAACCGTCTCGGGTTTGTTGCTCGTGCATAACTGATCAAAATCGTATCCAAAGTTTACGATTTACAGGGCCATTAAGTGCTGCTGAAAATCAAAAGAAGCTAGTTCATAGCGTGAAATTTTTTGAAGCCACGACGGAACGACGATTGTTTGGAGATGCATATATATAAGATTGTTCGCATCTTCGAACAGTTTGACGGGATCGATATTTTCAGACTGAAACAATCTGTTTATTGCCATGACGCTTTTTAAGCTGTTGCTGAGGAACGTGAGGAATAATTTATTTTCCGGTGTAGAATACATTCCGTGTAATTGGGAGGCTGTGTAACAACGTTCTTTGTTACTTCACGTAATCTGGAAATGAAGTTTCAGCGCATCCCATTGCTCGATAATCGTGTCAACAGCCTTAAGCCGTACCAGCCATCGCGTGCTGGAAAGTTTGATGATTTTTTTTGGCATTTTTCCCGAGAGGGTCTTGTAAATTGCTGCACATTCGATTTGCCGCTTGGTGCTATGAGAGAACCAGCTATGAGATTCCCTTACCATGAAATGTAAATGTCTTGGCATCGCTCGGCAGCCTTCTTCCGCGGCGAGATGCAAGGAGTGGCAGAAACATGTTATAACGATAAGCTCTGGATTAATTTCCTTCAATAATTTTGAGACTGAATGATGGCGCCCAACATTGACACTCGCCCCATCGACTCCAAGACCAAGTAATTTTATGGGGCTGAGACCATCGGTTTTCAATTGGCAGAGTACCGCTTGCGCAATGGCATCCAAAATTCCAGCTTCCATCTCGATCAATCGATAGAACGTTGCGACGATTTTTTTTTTCGTCTCGCTAAAATAGCGAATCATAATACAAAGAACCTTTTTTGTGTCAACTGTCGTAGATTCATCGATTATTAATGAATAATGCGACTGATCGATGTCGGCGAGTAACTCATCAAGAATGCATGGCGATAAAACATTCTTAATGAGGGCCGAAAATTTTGTGCGGTGTAGCTTAATATCCTGGAGTACTCGAGACTCTTTATCCAGGCCTTTTATGACAACCGAGAGATGGTCGACGGTTTTTATAGAGCAATGCTCGGCTACGTATGTTGCGATTTTCAATTCAGCAACTTTCCTTTGTTCTGAGACAATTGCTTTGACGAATTTATCGAGCTTGGGTAAATTGCCAATGATTACTTTATCATTTACAGACTGAGTATGCTTTTTCGAAGTACCATGTTCTTGTAGGGTTTTTTTGTGTCTTAATTTGACTGTTAAATTGTTAATAAATAAACTTTAATTGTTGTCTTGCAGTAGGTACAAAACGCCGTGGTCAGGTCCCCGATAGACAGTTGTAACCGTATCACAGTATCACATGCAGTGTTAGGCAGCATCCAATTACTCTTGTAATGAATTACATTTAAATTACAAATCACAATTGTAATTTGTAATTGAAAGTCAAATCAATTACAAATTACAAATTACAAATGCAATTTAAATGTTTTTTTGAATCAATTACAAATTACAAATGTAATTTAAATGTTTTTTTGAATCAATTACAAATTACAAATGTAATTGAAATGTTTTTTTGAATCAATTACAAATTACAAATGTAATTGAAATGTTTTTTTGAATCAATTACAAATTAAAAATGTAATTTAAATGTTTTTTTGAATCAATTACAATTTAAAAATGTAATTGAAATATTTTTTTCAAATAAATTACAATCATATCTGTTAAGTAAGACAAATTTTATATCATTATTCTTTACATCTGTAAGAATCACGTGATTTTTTTAACGCCGTAACCACATCGGATTCAATTCTATTGACACCGTACGTATTCTCGAAGATCGCGATTTGTTGCCAAAATATATAAGATAATTGAACGATTTTTGGACTGACTTTTGAGGCACCAATTTGATACGTGTCACTTGAGTTTTCCAAAGTGTACATTAATAACACAGGCCCACAAAAAAAAAGTGTCTGAAGTCGGCATGCGAAACATGTTTTCTTACGTACTTCTCACCGCTGAATCCGAATCTGAAGTCAGAATGGGGGGTCTTTTGGGCCGATTTTGAGCAAATGGCTTTTGAAAGTAAGAAAATAAGGATCCACAGTCGCATGAGTTTTCAAAATTACAGTCATCATAACTATACGTTTTTGCGGTCGTTGGATCCTAATCTGAGGTTAATTTGTCCCTATCAGGTCGAAATCGAGGTCATTTAAAGGTCAATACGAGAAAAAAACTGTTAAAGCAGAGACAATGATCTTAAGGGGGGACAGTACTGAAATTTGAATTTTTTTTGTTGTATATGGATATTTTTCAAATCTTGACAACTTTTATGAAACTTTTGAACTAGAAACTGACCAAACTCAGGGTGTGTAGGTCAAATATTTTTTGAGTTATGGCTATTTTTCTAATTCTATAGTATACTTCTTAAAAAGGTTCCCTGCGCATACAGTGTTATCGCAGAGGGTTGAAATTTGTTCCTCACACATATACTACCACAATCTAAAAATTTGTGGAAGGAATTTTCAAATAGACTTTATTTGGCTATTCAAGCTATTACCAATGCAGAGGTACTTTTTAAAATTATAATTTGTCGTATATTATGTACCAGACAATGAGTTCTATTGACAATACGCCGAATTCCTTCCACACATTTCAAGATAATGTGCCCTAGAATATGTGTTTCAAAGGGGAAAGTGATTGGACTAAAACTAATGCGCAGGAGATATTTTGAATACCCAAAAATACAATTCCGAGATAAACGCGATTGAATGAATTTTTCTTGGAGCAATTGCTAAGAAGAAAAACGTGAATGGTAAAGGCTGAATTTTGTTCTGTGAAGATTTCTGACGAATAGTAGTTGATATTGGAGTTTATTTATGGCCATTACAAGTTATCACCACTGGAAAAATTGAACAACTCACAAGAAGACAGGTGTAGATCCGGATGATGGATTCAGTTCAAACTCCTAGAAGTTACTTCTTGGGGCAAAAAATGAAACCTATGCTGTTCAATTCAATCTCATAGGCCTTTTTTCTCTGTACAAGCCCAAATTTGTGATATTATTGAGCGATTCATCGATTACCTGCGATGATCCAAAATATGTCATTCTAATTGAACCTAATCACTCATGTTGATAAAAAGCAGCTGATTGACAATAAAAACATGTTTGTGTTCTACACAATGAAATTATCACAAGTCTCATCTTTAAAATTCACCATTTCAAGCGCAAGGCGACGCTGTCAAGTCTTTGTCGCTGCATCGGATTATCAGGCTCCTTGACCGGCTTATCATTATACAGTCATTTTGTAATATATTTATACAATATGTAATAAGCTCATTTGATGATGAGGTAAGCTCATTTGATTAATATTCATAGCTTACAAAGTTCAAACAAGTGTAACGTGTCGCAAGACCCATCTGACACTTGCGAACCAGCGATATCCAACATCAGTTTCACTATCACTTTATGGACAGCATTGCAGATTCTATACATTACTATATACTGTCACGGCCTTTCGAACTTCAGCCGGACGATAACCAGGCGAACCCGGGCTTCGTATGGGGAAAAACTCGGGGAACTTTAAGAAATAAAAACGAGGTGAAATAGGAATAAAAAAGTGACAATCTCCAATTTATTCGATAACGAAAATATAAATGATTTTGTTGGGCACCAGCCGTCAGTACGACGACAATTCTTTTACTCAATACAAAAAGGGGTAATCGTGAACAAATAAAAAAAAGGAAAAAAAAGTAATCTATTAAGCAGGGGAATCTCAGGGACGTGAATTTACTGGCTCGCCGGCCTCTTAATTATTACCCGTGTCGGGTTATTGGGAAAATGCGATATTAATCGAGCTCAAATATCACGGAGAAAAAAATACGCAATTAACAAAAAAGCTCGATCGGAATAAGGGATCGCGCTACGTCACCACACGCACGGATTATACAATACAACGGGGAATAAGGCACGCGGCCAATATGGCGAACACGTGCTTTCGCGAAAAATTACTCAAATTGAAAAAAAAAACAATGAAGCTCAGAAATTGTAAATTTACACTATCCAAATACTAAATAAAAGATAAGGTAATGGAACGAACTCACTTGAGATACTCGGGAACTCGATTGTGTCCTCGCTCGGCACGCTTGAATTCTCGGATACTCGATTTTTCGGAATGGCGTGGATCTCGCTCTTTTGCTCTTTATCTTTCACACAATACAATAACTCGCTCTATATGGGACTCGATATAATTCAACTTGATTAGTCAGGGGCTCTCGTCGAAGTGATTCTTCTTCGTCGTCTCTCTGCTCGTGAGAATTTCGAAAGAAGGGTAATTTGGGGGAAAGGGCATGCGCGATGGGAAACTGGCTCAAAGAGGGAACGAGGATCGATAGATTATTGGTGGATTGGGAGCTGACGTGACGAGCGCGTTGCGCAGGGCAGCAGATCGATAATCGATGATCCGTGCTGTGCTGCCCTCGGCGACCCGTGACGCAACTCCCGCTCTCCTGGCTAATGATTGTACCCAGACGACGACGAGGGTCCTCTCTCTCTCGGCAATTATTGGCCGTTGGTGGCTCACAGGACCGGCGATGCTTCAGATAATGTATCCTGACACCACGATTCCTCGCCTCGCACGGGATAATTCGTAACGAGGGAGTTCACGGGTGCCAGGCGATGTTCCTGGTGACGGTTGAGGTGAGGGCCACGATCTCGCCCGAATCCGTCGTTGTTATCAAGGGTTCGTTTGACGACGTGGTGAATTCCCTCACCCGCCGTCACCGTGCTGCTATTTCCTTTCCCTTCCCTGTGGCCACGGCGATGTTGACGGTGTGCCTCCTGGCTCGTCGACCGGGTCTCCGATGATGTATTTTTCCCGATCCTGGGACGGCTGTTCGGTGGCGAGGGGTTACGTGTGGCAGAGGGAAAGGGGGAAGGGTATTCGAGGGTCAATAACATAGGAGAGGGATCAGCTGTGCTGACTCGTAGGCTAGGGATATGGGACGACGTTGGTGATAGCGGAAGGGGGAGAGAGACGACGAGGGACGCTGATAATACTTCGGCTCAGTATGATATCTTGTATTCTATATTATTCTTAAAAGTACTATACATGGGGATTTTCGTGTGGCGACGGACCTCGACGGGCTATTTCGAGCACGTCTTGTGACGCCGTGTCACAATATAAAACATGAAGCTTTGGGAAATTATCATATAAATTTCAGAAAAAATTATACTTTTCTGTTTCAAAAGTTTTCTCAGGTTGTTGGCTGTTCATACGAAATGATTCATATTGCATATGTATACAGGGTGTCCCAAAATTAGGGGCACAAAATGATAGGGGTAATAAAGGGGGCCGAGCTGAGTAAATTGACCCCAATAACATGTGGTCTGCGAAGTCGCGTTCGCGAGATACGGCCGTTTAAAAAATTTTGCCGAGCGCCTGAATTTAGGCAACCGAGTACACACGAGGCAGCAAAATTTGTGCCCCTAATTTCGGGACACCCTGTATATGTGAGAAAATCAATATTATATAAATTCAGGAGTAAACTTTGCTGTTCATTTCATGTTTCAGAAATCACATTTCATCATTGGTACTTGGTTCACGATTCTCGAATTGCTTTAGATACACAAATATAACCCTAATTTGCGAAAAGAAAGGTTATAAGAGCAGACAGCTGGCCGAAACACTACAGATCTTACTTTGTAATCCGCACACCAACTTGGCTGGTGGCAGCACTCTTGTTGCGGAAACGAAGGAAACGAGATAGCCGTACAACTTTTTTTTCTAATCGTTTGGTGATCGTTGGGTGAAGATTGGTGAACTAATTAAAACGTTCGGCGGTCAATAGTTTTTTTCATAAATGAATAATCAAAATTTTAACGTATTGACCGCCAAAAATTTTAATTAGGCCACCAATCATTATCAAACGAGTTTCTTTCAATTCCAACGTAACCGTAAATTTTTTATTATTTATTTGAAAAAAAAACTATTCACCGCCAAACATTTTCATTAGGCCAACAATCATCACCAAACGATTTCCCTTCAAGTCGTGAATCAAGCGTGTATCTTTCGATAAAAGCAATGAGTATAGGATAGGATAGAGTGGAAGCTACCATAAGGCCGCAATTTTTTTTTTTTTTGTTTATTTAAGAGTACAAGCTGTACATAAGAAAAGGCCTTCGGAAACATCTGGCATAAGGCCGCAATGAGGATATACGAATTTCAGCGCCATCTGTGGAGTCGAACTCATGGACCATACAGGAAAGGCGGTAGAAGCGCCATGTATTGTATATACAATATATCCTAGCTACTCTTTGAATAAAAGCAATATTTTAAAAAAATTACAGATGGGAAAAGCATATCACAAATTGATCATTGCACAAATTATCCACGACGCTGAAGACCGATGGAGGCGTTAGTATAGCAAATATGACGCGAATAACGCTTTTTTTTTGGTTTGTGGGGCTCAAAATCACAAAAAAAAAAAAAAATTCACCACCATGATATTTTTCATAGATGGAGGAAGGTTTCAAGGACATTTTTCCGACAAAAACGATAAGTCGATTTTTTAGTCATTCTGCTCGAATTTATCAGTACTGTCCCCCCTTAACGAAACGTTTTTGGGGTTGCTGAATCCGAATCTAGGGTCCGTTAGGACGCAACCAAGACCATCGTGGACACGAGCCTACATGAATGGAGGAAAATTGAAATTTTTATGTTCCAACTGATTCTCAAGCCACGTGGAAACTGCTATTAATCCTGCTACCACGAAGGATGATGGAAACGATGACATCTGCTTCGAAAGAAGATGTGTAGAGTGATTCGCTTTCCGCTCCATCGTGGTAACGAAACCAGCGATGTCGCGCTGCCTTGCAGGGGGACGTTAGGGTGTGAGAATGATGCCGTAGTGTGTCCGACGACGAGTTGACATTGTCCTCGTCAAAGTCGGAAAGCCCTCATGCTTAGACCTGGGGAGGTATGAGGGTTATCACCTCTAGGACAGCTGAGTCAACTGCGATCGGAACAGGATCCCTAACGTGTGGGTACTTTCAATATTTATGGATCCTAGAAAAATATCTTCATCTTTACAACGCCCTACGAATCACAAATGCACTGGCGCTCCAGATACGTTCTGTTTAGTCTGTGGAGACCACCAATTGGCAAAAAAAACTTAGAAAACTGACGTATGCAACCAGGTCTGTATATGAATCCTGTTTTTGTATGACCGCTCCAAACGAAGAAGCGTGGACCCCTCACATTATTTGTATTGCTTGCTCGTCAATGTTGAATAGATGGAAGACTCAGGGAAATAATAAGTTAAAGTTTACCTCTTCGACAATATGGAGGGAACCTAGCAATAGTACCGACTGTTATTTCTGCCTCACAGATGTTAGCGGAATTAAACAGTTAAAGCCTGAACTTATAGTTTATCCTGAAGTTTCAACGGTAACAAGAACTATACTTACAACAGAAACAAATAGTAATAGTTACACAGACCAAGATCTTGTTACTGATACGGTGGATTTAAATGTTGATGGATGCTCTGAAAAGGCCGCAAATTCACACGATGAAATGGATGAAGAAATCAACGTGGATGAAAATGATGGAGAAGATGAATCTTCTGATGAGTATGTTACATATAATAAAAAGCCGAGGAAAGAAGTAAAGAAATATTCGCAGGAAGAACTTAATGATTCAATAAGGAATTTGGGTTTATCTAAAAAAGCAGCCGAGTTATTGGCTTCTGATTTGAAATCAAGAAACATGTTAACTCAAACAACCAAAGTGACGTTTTATCATGACAGAGATAAAGAGTACAGAAGTTTCTTTACTCAAGACTCTAATTTAGTTTACTGTAACAATGTAACAAGATTAATTGACAAATTAAAACCAGCCGCATATAAAGTTGATGAGTGGCGGTTGTTTATAGACTCTTCTACGAGAAGTCTTAAGGGTGTCTTATTACACAACACTAACAAATTTGCTCCAATCCCAGTTGCTCATTCTACTGTATTAAAAAAAGAGTATGTAAACATAGAAATGGTGTTGAGAAAACTTAATTATGAAGAGCACAGATGGTTAATTTGCGGGGATTTAAAAATTTTGTGAATGATTCTGGGTCAGCAGTCAGGCTTTACAAAACATCCATGTTTTTTATGTGAGTGGGATAGCCGAGATCGACAAAACCATTACGTAAGGAAAGAGTGGCCACTAAGAACATCTTTGCAGCCTGGTTCAAAAAATGTTATAAGGCAGCTATTAGTTGAGCCATGTAAAATTCTTCTGCCTCCTTTACACATAAAATTAGGACTTACACATAAATTAGGACAGTTCGTTAAAGCTCTGGACAAGGAAGGACAATGTTTCGAATACATTAGACGTGCTTTCCCTAAATTATCGGATGCAAAAGTCCAACAAGGTGTATTTAATGGACCACAGATTCGCACTTTCTTGAAAGATGAAACGTTTGCAACTACAATGACAAATGCTGAAAAGGCAGCATGGTTTAGTTTTAAAAACGTTGTGGAAAATTTTCTTGGAAACACCAAGAGTAAACAATATAAAGAAATCGTTATGAACATGATAGAGAGTTTCCGTGAACTAGGGTGTCTCATGAACCTAAAACTTCATTTTCTCGATTCTCACCTTGATTATTTCCCAGAAAATCTAGGAGATTTCAGTGAAGAGCAAGGTGGACGATTCCATCAAGATATTAAAGAGATGGAGAGAGGTTATCAAGGACGATGGGACATCAACATGATGGCGGACTTCTGTTGGACATTGAAAAGAGACATGACTCAAAATAAAATCGAACGCAAAAGAAATCCCTTACGCAGATCTTTTGGAGACAAAAAAGTACGTAAACGAGCAAGAAACTGAATGAAATATATTTGAGAGTACAGGCCTTCAGTCTGTCTGAGGTCTCCAGCCTGGCTGGGGCTTGGGAGTTATGTGCTGAGTGAGTTAAAATTCTCGCACTGTTGACCATTAGGCTACTGGGTGATAAAATTTGAATGGTCTTGGCACATCGTTTATTTAAAAATTATAGATTAGGTGTTTAGATCTTATTTTTGGAATTTTCTCACCTTCAACAGCCATTTACTAAAAATCAAACCAGAGGATACCCCATTCTGACCCCAGATTCGGATTCAGCGACCTCAAAAACGTATAGTTATGATGATTGTCTCTGCTTTAATAGTTTTTTTCTCGTTTTGACCTTGAAATGACCTTGATTTTGATGTGGTAGGATCAAATTAACCCCAAATTAGGATTCAGCTTCCCCAAAAACGTATAGTCATGATGACTGTAATTTCGAAAACTCATGCGACTGTGTATCACGATTTTCTTACTTTCAACAGCCATTTACTCAAAATCGGCCTGGAAGACTCCCCATTCTGACTTCAGATTCGGATTCAGCGGTGAAAAGTACGTAAGAAAACATGTTTCGCATGCCGACTTCAGACACTTTTTTTTGTGGGCCTGTGTAATTAAAGGAACTGGATTGAAATGAAAAAAATAAATAAAGGGTTGGTCGTTTATATTTTGCGGCAAAACTAACCAACATTTTTTGAAGTTGAATATTTTTTTCATTTTATACAAAATTTGCAGATCCCATCCTCGTGTATAAACACGAGAATGTAATTTCGTAATTTCGAAATACTGTCTACGTTATTTTATTGAATATTGGCTTTGCTGATTTGTATGTATGGTAACTTACGACAGGGTATTCTAAAATATTATCTGTACACAGATAGCGCTGTGTCACTTGCAGAAATTTTTCAAATGTGATCTCCGCAGTGCTGTATTGTTTATACAGAACCGGGAAAATAATTTATCTTCGCAGTACTGTTGAATATTTATTGTTAATTTTCATTTACATAATGTAAATATTCAAATTTAAATTAAGTACATAATTTTAATTCCGCGAAATTGTATTCAGAAATTCAAATTATGTACATAATTTTATTAACCCCAAATTTTAATTCAGAAATGTACATAATTTTAATTTCCGAAATAAAATTTGGGATAGCCAAAATTATTTACATAATTGTTATTCTCGAATCAAAATTTGAGGTAAATAAAATTATGTACATAATTTTAATTCTCGAATTAAAATTTGGGGTTAATGAACTTATGTACATAATTTTTATGCAAAAGTAAATATTATTTTCATAAATTTATTATTAAAAATTGTTTCGCCTTAGCGTAAAATCTAATTTGGAATTAAAATTATGTCTGGACATAATATTTTTTTTTTTTTTAATATATTGTTCCGTCGCTTTGGGGTCCTTCCCCTTTAAGCCTCCAACCTGTTTTTCCCATTATTCCTCTCCCCTCCCTCTTCGCGATCGTCCGGCTGTAGCCGCATCGCTTCTTTCTCACCCTGCATCGACCCTGTATCGCAATCGCCTAGAATGGAGGAAACTGCAGAAAACCTTCCGTTGATACAGGGTGGACCCTCCTTAGTTCTCCCCTGGTGGCCGCGCGAGTAAACTCAAGCGTGGTCTCCCGAGGCGCCCTAAGCAGGTCCCTCCTTTTCCGTGATTCAGTGGGTAAGTCAGTGCACGGCTAAGCGGCCACCTTCCGAGCAATAAGAACCGCTACGGGAGTCCTCCAGAGCTGTACCCTGACCACCCTTCGAGCGATAAGAACCGCTACGGGAGTCCTCCAGAGCTGTACCCCGACCACCCACCCATCGCAGGAAGGTGTTTTTGGGCATTTGTTTTGGTGGGATCCAAACCACCAGGATTGCAGATTAAACACATAGAATAATTTTTCCATTGGTGTCGGCCGTGGGGCTCGAACCCGGGTCCGCTGCGTGCGAACCCCGAGCCTCACCCACTGAGCCACTGCGCTCCCTGTCTGAACATAATATTGAATTGGTATATTTCATGTAGTGGTAATTTAATATAAATTAGTTAAATTAATATTGTGCCTCGACATAAGAAATCCTTGAAGAAATTTTCGTTTTGCATATTTTTTATTTCACAGAATTTTAATGAAGCTAATAAATAGCAGAACGGCGTGCCATATGGATGTCACCTTGCAGCAGAGGATTCTAAAAAATTGTCTGTACGCAGCGCTTTGTCAATTGCAAATTTTCCAAATGTGATCTCCGCAGTGATGCAGGGAAATTAATTTTCAAGTTCTGTACGAACAATGTAGTACTGCGGAGATCACATTTGAAATATTATTGCAAGTAACAAAGTGCTACGTACAACGTCAGGGGATTGTAAAAAATTAGCTGTTCGCTGCGCTTTGTCACGTGCAGGAATTTTTCAAATGTGATCTCCGTAGTGCTGCAGGGAAATTATTTGCCAAGCGCTGCGTACAAACAAATTCAGGGATTCTGAACAATTGTCTGTATACAGCGCTTTGAAACCTGCGAAGATTCCTGAACTGTAATCTCCACAGCGCTAGGTTATTTGAAGGAAATTAAAAAATGTTTTCATCATAGCGTTGTTGATAGAATAATTATGGATGAACCATTGGTACAATCCTTTTTACTATCTGTCAACAACGCTGTAATGAAAACATTTTTCAAATTCTCTACGAATAGGACAGTGCTGTGAATATTACATTTATAAAATCTTTGGAAGTGTTAAAGCGCTGCGTCACTCTCTCAGATCCACTTGTCGTAAGGTAGCATCCATACATGTCGATATGGACAAAATGGAAGTGTTATCTCAGCAGCGCTACAATATTCACCGAAAATTTGCAAACATTTTTTAGCAAATGGCTTGACGAGAAAACCTGGAATTTTTTCAGTTTCATCAATGGATTTAAGATGCTGTGGGTACAAAGTTTATTCGAATGCTTCATAATTTTACAGAAATTTTATGGTGGGATAAAATTTTAAACACACCCTTATGGACACAGAGCTGGTATCATACTATTTTTCGTATCTCTCATTAATGACTCGATTCTGTCGGATAAAAATTTTAATGGACCCTGTAGATTTAATGCTGCAGAAAGAAAATTTAGAGAAAATTAAGATTCGCGGTAGCGAATCGAGAAAAGTACATTTAAAGCTCTATGAGCTGCCGCGGATATACGTACGCCAAAGATCGAGTTGTCTGCTAGTTATGTGACTTACTATCGGAAGAAGAAAAATGTGTGTCCGATTATACATCGCACCAAGTAATTTTTTTAAATTTATTTTTTATTTTTATCGATTAATTTTTTTTCAACATCTTTTTTTTAATTTCAAAAAAATTCTATCAATTTCTTTTTTCTGTTTTGTTTATCTTTTCGTTCTTATCTTACTAGTTTATCAATCTTCATTTGAGCTTTTCCGTATTTTTTTTTGTTATGTATATAACGCAGGAATTTTGTTTATATATTTTCCGCAATGCCGCATTTGACAATATAACGAAGATTACATCATGTTACAAGCAGTTTTATGTTGGACCAGGCTTCCTACACTTTTGATGCTCTTCAATATTAGTAAAATTTAATTAATATTACAGTTACCTTCGCTGTAAAAACCTAACGATTTGCCACGGTACGGCGAAAATGGTCGATAACGCGATTGTGGATCTCCATCCCCATTCGCAATTTTGTACGCGAGACGGAAGCGCCGAGCCTGTCGCGAGGTTCAAGCAGGCTTTTTCAGAAGCGCTTTCCCAACATTGGTACAGCTTGAAGGCTCTCTACAATTCCTTAGCTGCTGTCTAAGGGTTATCATCAAATGGCATTTAATTGCTCTGGTCAGTTTATGCATACATTGTACTCACAAATTGAACGAGCATACGAGTTGAGGAATGCAAATTTTGCACTTTTGCCAAAAAATTAATATAAGCTCTGCCTGGGGTCGGATAATTAAATACATTTGATCAAACAAGATTTTAGAAATGTCGGATCAATCAGTTAGAAAAAAAATAACAAGCCATAGCAACATCAAATAAACAACTGGAAAAACAATTGACAGTTGATTATATATCCCAATACGAATTCAGTTATAAATCGTTTTCCTGTATATGTAGTCATCCGGATGCCGCTGAAAAAATATCTTATCAAGACCTTCGGAGTTTTATGAAGAAATGCCGGAAGAAATATTACCCCCAGTGTCCACACACAATCGACGAGTTCGTGCAACAACTCACAAATCCCGAGCACGCCAGAAACTTGGAATACGAGTCAGATCGTTTTGAGGTGGTTCTTGTAACCGACGACAACGGCTCAAAGCACATCATGTTGTACGACGCAAATTTCATACGGGAAGAAATGAGCGAGGTAACGCGATTATTCATCGACGCGACATTTAAATCGAGACCTCGTCTGGAAGGAATATATCAACTGCTAACGATTGTAGGAATCAAGTTGAACCACGCAAGTTTTTTAAATCTATTTACTTTTTTTTTCGATTTGTTAGTCAGCTGATAAATTAATGAAGAGACGGGGCTTCGTTTCGCGACTATTATATTTATAACGGAAGCAATGAACTCAAAGACGCAGATTTTCTCTTCTTTATCAAGCGACGGATTTTTAATCTCTTTTCGTAATCACTTCGAAATGAAAGTAAATTTACATGAGGGATAAATAGATTATCAAGAGACGCGGCCGCGTCTCGACGCCAAGTTCGATAATACTTATGACCGAAGCTTCTTATTTTAAAGCTATTTCATTGAACTAGAAGTATTTAATATTAATTCGACTATCACTTTGTATTCATTTTTAACAACTTGATATGGTTGAACATCGTAGGGATTTCCTTTTATCTGGGTGCTCATGTCCACTAAAACGCAAGTGGCGTATGAAGCAATTCTCCGATACGTGAGGGAAGAAATCCTTCAAGCCAATCGAATTAAATTGGCAATAAGCGACTTCGAGATAGGATTGCGCAACGCAATTATGAGCGTGTTCACCTCAGCTCACAGTACTGGGTGCAACACGCATTATGATCGCGTAGGTTATGATGCTTGATTATACCATTTTTCATTACCAGATCATTACCAGGTTTTTAAGATGATCGGCAAGCGAAAAATCTTTTTTTTTTTCCATTATAGAACTATATATATAATATAATATAATAAAATTTTATTATAATATAATAAAAAATATATATAATATAATATAATAAAGAATAAAACATCCATGATTTATTGTGCACTGTGACCAACACAAACCAATGATCGACCACACGTTACTTTTCAGACGATTTTTCAGAAAGTCAAGACACTTGGCTTACAACGTTTTGTTCGTGATAATGCCGAAGCAAATGTCTTTATTAAAAAAGTATTGGCGTTGGCGCACTTGCCACTCAATTTGATCGAGGGCCAATATCACTCGCTGGAAAATGATTTGTCCGCAGCGGTCAAGGCAAGATTAAACGAATTGCGTCGTTATATCAACGGTATTGGCTCCGAACCGTCACACCAGTTAGTTTTAGCATTTATGGACTTGGCCAGTGGACAAATAATGTGATCGAGTCATATCACAGTCAGCTCGGGCACAAAATGGGGAACCGTCCTGGGCCATGGGATTTTGTCGGTGAATATTGACTATAGTAGTTGGGAAAATATCGGGTTTATGAGGTCTATATTGTAACGGGACAGACTAGGCAGTCTACCGTTACAATATAGCACATTTCGTCATCCATTTTTTATGTCCATATTTGATCAATTTCGCGATCCCCCGAAATCCCAAAATAGAATCTCTCCTTCCGAGAAGCCCATGACGTCACCATCGTACCGTGTGCAAAAGCTCTAGAAGCTTGGCAAAATTGCCCTACTACCAAACCTTCGACCAATCAAATCACGGCGCCGGTTGTTCATGGAAAAGTATTTAAGAGCAGGACGAGCAAGCCTCGTCCTCATTTTGATCAACGTTATCGGTGAGCATTATTCGTGTCAAGCGATTTCTGGACATTCATCATTTACGACGTATTCTCGTCAACTTTCGATATCCACTACGCGTCACCACTCTTCAAGATTCTCTACGAATTCCGATTACACCTTGGGCATCGAGTACTACAAAATCGAACGACAGCGCTGCAACGTCATCTACCTCAAAGAGTCTTTTTCAAGACTCTTCGGGATCATCGTTGACTAGTCCTTCTTAGGACTAATCAATTATAACGTACTTGCTTGTCTTTCTCAAGACACAGCAAATCACAACTCTCGTTCATTCGTATTCAATAAAAGATTTCAGGTGCTAGGGAGCCTGGTTTGCTTGAAACCCCCGCACTGCGTCGGGAAGTTGGATAGCTAACCAGGTGTACGTCTCAGAAAACAAGACCTCGAGGTAGGGAACCGGAATCCTTGGAAAAACCCTCAGCACTGTGGCTGCGGGCGGGAACAAAGAAGAAGGTGCATTGCTGAAAAAACCCTACACGAGTGATAAGCTTCACTTATCCTCGTGAAACATTAACATCAATTCTTGAATCTTTTGACCTTCAGTCCCTATAAAATTGAAATCCTTTTGAGAATCTTCTAAAATCATTTAAATTTAGGCGAGTGGCCCTCCACTCCCAGGACGCTGGTTAAACGCATCAATTTCAGTCAGCCGACAATCAGATATCAATTTTCGAAATATAACGAAATATTGATTTTGTGTTTCCAATCGCTTCCCGATTAGAAGCACCGTGAAACTTGCGAAAACACACACACACGCGCGCATACACACACAAACACCAACGAACATTCACACGGGCAACCAGGCATAACAATAGAGAGACGTCGCGTCTCAAAGCACACCGAGTATTGAAACATTACGTACAGTCTCGCGCCACATAACTAGCGAATCGAGACTATAACGACTGACGTACGAACGAGGACAATACGACGATTCGAGTCAGACACACGAACGCAGACTGTTCCTTAACATCTTAGATTCATTTATCCTATATTGCAGTCCCAATTAATCACACCTATTCATCAACCGTTCAACTCCTTATTGCCCAGTTGCCGCTGGATTTAACTTTTGCGTGCCCTAAAGGAGACCTTGCTTCTCAAGCCTCTCCTCTCCTTTAAGTGGCCCACTTTTTACACGCCTATGATGAAGGGTCACGTTATCTCCAGGTCATACATGGCCAATGGGAAATACCTATAACAACCAATCTGAGGCATTCTCGAAAAACCAATAAAAATTATCACATCGATTCGGCAAACCTCTCTCCTACGCAATACGTCACTGACCTCGAGCCCGTGTCGAACCTTCTGTTCGCCCGGATAAAACGACGGGACGACAGACGAACACACAAAACAAGATCATAACATTAAACAAATCAAAGTAAAAATCGTGAATTCCTTCCATATTAAAATCGAAGAATTTCACGAAACGTTTCAATGTATAGAATTCACAGAATATGTAATTTTTTTTGTAAAAGGCAAGCTCCTGAAACTGCAGTCGAACGTTCAGGCAGATATTCGCCGGTTGAAGAACAACTGCCGAATATCTCGGCACGCATGGTATACGACCGTTTTTAACGAAAAAAACATCTCAAAAGGTAATTTTTACTATATTTACATATGCGGGCATGTAGAGAAATAATTGCAATAAATCTCAATTTGCTTGAAATAATATTTTTTTTTCAGAAGGCTGTAATCTAACAAGGTTATAATTGCACAACTAATCACTTCATCTCGTATAAAACAAGATGTGCGAGTTGCTATCAAGTTAAAAATTAGATGTTGAATGACTTGTTGATAGTTCGATGAATAGCTCATTTGTTTGAACAGTACGACCTATGATAAGTATACTAATATATTTGTTTATATTTTTTAGCGTGGCGAGAATTGCACCGGCGAGAAATCACAGGGAGTAAATTTCTGGAAAAAGCAGCATCCCTGAAGGGCAATGTCGATGATCTCATCGCCCAGGAAACCGGTGCGCGGGAAGGCAACGAATTTGAGTTGCAGGAACCTCCGGTCGCTGTACGATTAGGTAACATCTTGAATTTGTAATATAACAGCTGTAGCTGATGGTGTAGAAAAACTAGACGCAAATGGATATTCATTCATTTATTTCAATATTACACGAATATATAAATACATGAATATATGATATGAATAAGAAGTTAAGCTTATTTATAATTTTCTTCTATGTGAAGATTACGATTTTGCTTTTGTACTGTGGTATGTAAGATACTTTTAACTATCTCAATACCGATTTAGTAATTTCTTTTATCAGAGCAAGATCTAGACCATGATCCTACTCTCTTCGAGGACAAAAACCGGAGTGGCTAATGGACAATGTTGAGAGACCACCGACAGTTCCGGAAAACAGTAATTCATAGCAATTTATTATGTCAAGAACAGGCGTTAAATAGGCGTTGAAACCTTGATAAAATGTAATGTATACATGTATATTTTGTATTGTCTTTAGACTTCGACGAGAACTATTCCGATGACACATCGTCGGATGACGAGCCAGTCGATGGGAATCCGATCGAAGTTCAGGTTGAACTGTACGAACATCCACTTGAGGTTCAGGTTCGACTACACGAACATCTAATCGAGGTCGATGATGAAGTGATTTGGATGGATGAGGAGGTACTACGAGCGCCATCCCCCAACAACGATGGTAATTACGATGGCTTTCCCGAAAAAAAAAATTGTAATTGATTTGTTTTATGTGGAGCTTGACATTTAACATTATAATATTTTTCAATGTAAGCTGTGTAGAGGCGAACCTACCCGAATCTTTGTAAATCTCCGACCATGAACGGTCAACGCCAACGCTAAACAATAATGGTAACGTTTTGCAATTGTTTTGAAATCGTTTGTTAATTGAAACATCCAGCAGACCAGTCATATTACTTTTGTGCGGGCGAAGAATGCAAATGATGATAAATTTATGAAATAATTGGCAGAATAATTTCTGATTCGTAGTATCGTCAGAAATAATAATACTTTTGCGCTGAAAATTATTGAAATTAACATTTATAGTGGGTCCAAGCCGCAATCGACAAAGGAGGAGGAAGAAGAAGAAACATCAGCAGGCAGCTCCCGCGGAAGAGACTGGAGAAAGAAATAAAAAAAGGAATAGGAAAAGAAAAGGTAAGAAATGTGACTCTTTAAGGATGTATGAGCACAAGGTGGGGGGAAATGAGCGGAAACGTGGGCGCGGGTGAGCGCGGTGAGCGAGGGGCACGCATGAAACAAGAGAGAGTCGGACCGCTCATAATGCGACACACGCGAAAAATTTCCTTAAAATCGATAATTGTATGTCAAAAGGTTCGTTAACCCCCAATTTTTATGGAACGTATGTAATCGTGATAGTTTTCTGAACATTTAACAGTTTTAATATTGATCGTATCTGATCGTGAAAGATACGAATTTCTGTTTCAAAGTTGCGTCAGCCCAGAATTCGTATATGGCGTGGGATAAATATCTTGATTTCACGAATTAATTACTCGCGTAAAGAGTCGTTGACCCACTTTGAAATTTTGCTGGTTTTATTATATATACTTCTGCTACACCATATAAAAAATTCAGATTTTTATATGATCGTGAAGCTAGTGCTCATACATCCTTAATGTGGCTGGGGAATTACGAAAAAATGATTTTTTTGTAAAATTTCAGAGTTGAGGCAGAAAGCTCAAGCACGGCTTCTGGCGCAAGCCACGGAAAATCCGCTTCCTGCAGTGGAGGATAGAATGGCCACTGAGGCAGAGACAGGTAATAACATATTTTCCGAATTTTCTTCAGATTGGAAGAATTTTCAGATATTGTTGATTGAACAAAATCTGTCCTCAAGCTAATTAAAAATTTGTATCACTTGCAACATAGCATGTAGAAATTCATAGTATCGAAGTATTCTACTTTTTATAATAATTTTGTAAAAATGTTCACCCGAGAATAACATTGTTATTGTTCATTTTAAATATAACGTAATTTTGAAAAGGCTGTAATGAAAAATTGTAGAGCTTTTTAGAAAGCAGACAAATGGGGAAGAGACGAAAGAGGTAGTGACAGGAAACAAACTGAAATAAATAAACGAGGAAGAAAAAGAAAATGAAAAAATATTTTAGAATGAGCCGGAAAACCGAAGATATTACAAAATGGTGTGATTTTTTAGAATAATGGGGGAATAATTGTAGCAATAGTAGAATTTTAGTATAAAAGACATTTTAGAAATTACGAAATAGGGAGAAGAAAGAATGGGAGTCGGGACTGAGAACGGAAAGAAGGGGAAGGAAAGAACAAGGAAGAGATGAAGGCGTAAGGGGGCAAGGAAAGGAATGGTATGAAGGAATTTGGAACGAAATTAACGAGGCGTTGGAAACAATAAAAAAAACCGGACTTTGGAATTTGAATTTGGAATTTGAAACGAAATTAACGAGGCGTTGGGAATAATAAAAAAAACCGGACGGTGATTTGGGAAAATGTGATGGGAGGGGAGTTGTTGAAGGCGCTGCGGGAAGCACAGAGAAAATAATAGAAAAAAGGCGTTAATGAAGACGTGGGTACAAGAGAAAATTCCAAAAACAAAAACTTTTGACGATAGGAGCCATGGTTGGAGCCAATTCATAAGAAGGGAGATAGAGAAAAAACGGAAATCTATATAGGGATCTCATTATTGGATGCAGAATACAGGGGACTACAAGGAAATACAAGGGACCACGAAAAATGTAGGTAAAAAGACTGTAAAAGTCACGAGAAGAATAAAGAGCTAAAGTAACAAAAAGCCAAGCTAGGACATGAAAGGGAGTGGATCAAGGGATCAGACATATACATTGAATACAGTGATAAGTAAGAAACTAAAAGCGAAGGAAAAAAATAAAAATTACATAATAAATATGATAGGGGAATAAAGGACAGTGGGAAAAATTTCAAAAATACTACAATTACAATTGTTTTGAAAAAGTTCAGAAAATTTCGGAAATATTAGTTAACGGAACACGCATAGACCGCAGGCTTACTCACACACGGCCCCGACCAATCACCGGCAAGCCCCCCGACTGATTCGGTCGGGCCACTGAGTGACCGTCGCTCGACGTTGCCTCATAATGGTCATGAATTGTTTCAAATACACCCGCCGGTTTTTAACCGGGATATTGACAGGTGAAATTAATGAATAGTAATTAATACCTGTGTGTGAATTTAGATTTAACAGTGGTTCCATACAAACAAGACTGCAAGGTATGTATGGTATGGTATGAGTTCTTACACCGACTCCCCTGAGGGTTGCGGGCTCCCAACACCATCTAACCTTGGTCTCCTCTCGTATCCGTTTGTCCCCGGTTCGATTCCCGCTTCCGGAGCTTGTCGCGCACCCGCTAGATGTCAGCACCTGGGACAGAAACAGTCGTAGTTCGTACGCCCTGACTCTGGAGCTACGTCCGAGCCCGTTTGTGCTTTTACCATCTGCTGTGCTACGGCAATACTTCTCGCTGCCGGAGCTCGTCTCGCACACGCTAGATGTCAGCATTTTGGGACAGAAGCAGTCGTAGTTCGTACATCCTGTTTCTGGAGCTACGTCCAAGCCCGTTGTGCTTTCATCAGCCGTGCTACGGCATCGGGAATCGAACCCGAGACATCTTCCCAGCCTTTCGGTCACCACACCAAGGCGCTAGTTTCCTTTGGACCGCCATTTTTAGGTGGGTTCCGAACCACCGGGGTCACAGAAAAAGCACTTAAAAATTATTTCATTGGTTCCGACAGTAAGAATCGAACCCGGCCACATCGCGCGCCACTGCGTGCGAGCCGAGAACGCTACCCACTGCGCTACTGTTCCCCTTGACTGCAAGGTATGTATATACGCAATAACAAATATGCATAAGTATTCATAGATATTGTGGTGAGACAGGAGCTCTCACATCCCTAACCTTAAATTTTCACAAATTGTTTTTGCAGAAATATATTTTATCTATCGGACAATTAATATATTTTTATAAATACTGTACAATATCGGAAAATAATTTAGTATCGGGAAACAGTTAATGAATATTTTTTGACGAATGTCATGAATTCGTTTATTCTGGCTGCATAAAAGGTTTGAATATGTAGATAATTTGCCAGTTGAACTTTTCAATGTATTTGAGAAAAATTTGAAGAAAAACCAAAACATATACGTGTTAATTATGAAAGTTTTGTAGACTAATTCGTTGTAATTTTAATGTAATGCCACATTTCTTCTGGAACTATTCGAAACTTATATATTTTTGTTTGATTATTTTCAGGAATTGCAGATCATGGATGACGATGATTTGCTATTTGCAGCTGTAATAACATGAATTTTGGCTTACATGATTCTACGTAGAAGACGCCTCAATTCTCGATGGAGGAATCGGCGTTGGTGGGTTAGAACAATTAACCAGACCAGGCTCCATCAAGGTGATTACAAAAATGTTCATCATGAATTAAGAGAAGACGATGTACTGTTTCATCAGTACACAAGAATGGTCGTACCAACCTTTGACGTTTTACTCGACATGGTTCACCCATGTTTATCTTAGACAAGTCCCCGTGCTCTTCTGCCTGAGCAACGGCTCATTGTGACACTAAGGTTCATACACAATTTAAATTTGTATCCTCCCTTTATACTTACTTATAAATCTTCCCAACTTATAGATTCTCCCAAATCAGGTCAAAAGACAACTCAATTATGCTGAGAAATATCAACGACAGACTCGTCGTCGTCTTCAAGCTTATTTTACTATTTAGGCAAAAATTATCATGCCAATTTAGACATCTTATCGTTGGTGTGTTCGTGTGTTTGCAGTAAGATGCCTTGACCGTCGTGATGTTTTTTGTATTCATGATTGAATAACAATGAACCGAAAATTCTGTCGTCGAAGCGTTGCGAAAAGAACTTCCACTAAAACTTCATTTTTTTTTTCACTCGTGCTATATTATATTATATTATATTATATATATATATATAATATATTGAAACGTTAAACCCTCTTATTAATGTGTGTTTAATGTTTGTGTGTGTTTTATTTGATTATTGGTGTGAGTTCGACTCTGGGCTCGATCTGCGGAACCCCTGGGTGTTGTCTTTTTATTGACTCTACTTTTATTTTATTTTGAGTCCTCAGTCTTCTGGGTTGGTTACGCTCTCGAAGAGGTGGTCAACCCATGTATCATCATCGGACAATTTTGTTCTTTATTGCTTTGTTTGGTACAAGTGTTGATATGAGCATTTGAAAGGTGTTTTTCTAGACTGTGTGGGTGTGTGTGTGTGTGTGTGTGTGTATGTAGTGAGGGCTTTGCCTGCCCTCTAAAGGCGAAATTTTTCTCTTTGCTTGGCGCTGACGTTTCTATTTTTTTGTAAGGTTAATTGTTTTATTTAATAATAGTATTGGTCACTTTCATGTGATTGTGTACTCTTGGTAGGGGCTTCGCCTGCCCTTTGTAGGCTAAATTTCATCTTTGCTTGGCGCTTACGTTTTGATTTCTTTTTCTAAGGTTTGTTGTTCACTTAATAAATAGTTTCGGTAATTTTTGGAGACCCTGGCTTAAAAATTACGCTCGAATTCTTTAACGATTCCCTTTTGTGAGGGCCAGGTGCAATCCTGGAGGCTCGCAAAAGAGGAGGAAATTTGTTACCGGCTAAAGAGGGCCAACTGCGATGCTGGGGGCTCTTTATGCTGGTATTTTTAGGATGTTGGATTTGGATGATCTGATTCTATGGATTTTTGCTCTTGTGAGGGCCAGGTGCAATCCTGGGGGCTCGCAAGATCAAAGGAGGATGTGATTAGGTGATAGAGAGGGCCAACTGCAATGTTGGGAGCTCTTTATCGTGGTTTCTTTCTTGAGAGGGCCAGGTGCGATCCTGGGAGCTCGCAAGAAAGGAGGAAATGACGTAGTTAGGAGATAGAGAGGGCCAACTGCAATGTTGGGAGCTCTTTATCGTGGATTCTTTCTTGAGAGGGCCAGGTGCGATCCTGGGAGCTCGCAAGAAAGGAGGAGATGACGTAGTTAGGAGATAGAGAGGGCCAACTGCAATGTTGGGAGCTCTTTATTGTAGATGCTTTCTTGAGAGGGCCAACTGCAATGTTGGGAGCTCGCAAGAAAGGAGGAAATGACGTAGTTAGGAGATAGAGAGGGCCAACTGCAATGTTGGGGGCTCTTTATCGTAGGTTTTTAGGTTCTCTCTTGAGAGGGCCAGGTGCGATCCTGGGAGCTCGCAAGAGAGGTGGATAGGTTGTAATTAGGAAAGATAGAGAGGGCCAACTGCAATGTTGGGAGCTCTTTATCGTGATTTTCCTTCTTGAGAGGGCCAGGTGCGATCCTGGGAGCTCGCAAGAAAGGAGGAAATCACGTAGTTAGGAGATAGAGAGGGCCAACTGCAATGTTGGGAGCTCTCTATCGTGGATTCTTTCTTGAGAGGGCCAGGTGCGATCCTGGGAGCTCGCAAGAAAGGAGGATAGGATTTGGGTATTGGTGAGTGAGATGGGCTTTCTCAAGAGTGACCTGGGCTGTGTCAAGAGTTTATGAGGGCCAGAAGCGATTCTGGGGGCTCATAAACGGCAAAAGGGCTTGGGAAAGCCTATTTGGCTTGCTACGATACGAAGCGTACGGTAGGAGAGTTGGATTGGAAATGAAGGTATGGAGCGCTGTTCGCTTGGTCTTATATACGCCTCGTGCGGCCCGTGAGTCATGCGTATAACCGGTTTTATCCGGCTTAAGCCGGTTTATAGCTCGTTCTCTCTCTTACTCACTGTTTCGTCGAAATCCGGTCATAACTGGTTTTCAATGGATGGAACGTTATACAGGACGCAGATATACGTATACAAGATACGTATAGGATGAAACGTTACAATATATATATATATTAGACTGTCTCAAAAAAACTTTTATTTTTTTTTTCGATCTCCCAATTCATGAAACCATAGTTAATAACATAATATTAAACCTCGTGAAAGGAAATCGCTGTGCGATTTTTTTAAGAGGTGACGCATTGAGTTTTTGTATTCGCCATTTGATTAACACGTAAGAAATCCAATTCTAACGGTTGAAGGTGGATAATAATTTTTCTATACAACGGACGGAACCCTGTGTAGTAGCGTTTGACAACTTATGTATTTTCTTTTAATCGGCGCGTCATAGAAAATTTTTAACTGCACGATCTTTGAAATTTTTAAGATTGCGTAAAACGTGGTTTTTCACCTTGTCGAAAATTGGGTACCTAGGATAAATGCCTAGCTTCCGCGACTAGGCCACAGTAAAATGTTCAATAATATCCGTCAAATACATGATATACATTCAATTTACTCAATTTAACCGAACTCGATGTGCCTGTCTATCGAGAAAATAAAATTATCAAAAATTTCAATAGAAACTTTTTCGTGTAGCAAAAAAATTTTGTTTTGATAAATACTATTTTTACATTGAAAATTTTCGTGCGTCAGTTTTTGATCCTCTAAAAATATTATTAATTCATTAAATGCTTTTCTTTGTTTGAACAATAATTTTCGATTTAAATTCTTAAGAGTCTGTGAAGGTGGACTAACTGACATATGAGTGCGAGAGACATAACTGAAATTTTCAGACAGAGATTTCCCAGAGATAAATGAGCCGTTCGCTCAAAGAATGACGTAAGTCACTTTAGGTCGTTTTTGGGATTTAGTTACCAGTGCGTAGGTATCAGTCCTAAAAGTATGTTTGCTAAGTTTCGTAACATTTCGGCCATTATTGACCTTTTTGTGATTGGTTGAAACAGCGCGTCTAGAGTATTGTCGTTGTGAGTCGTCACCGCGCGGCTGCGTCTCTAGTCTCGCGCTCCAGCTGTTGATGTGCGTTGTGGTACCCGCGCGGTACGTGATAATATCGTTTGCTCTCTTCTGTCACTAATAAATTCGTGACAGAATTCGGAATTCGGAAACTTAAGATGGCGGATCCAATATGGCGGGCCAAAATTGCAAAAAGTCCTTTGACGGAAGTGAAAGTCGGTACTCAGGGGTTTCCAGGGTCGCTGATAACGAATCTGCACTCGCAATTTGGGAATTCAAGATGGCGGATCCGATATGGTGGACCAAAAATACAAAAAGTTGTGCAATGTCCGTGAAAGTTTGTACTCGGGGTACCTGATAACGAATTAGTACTCAAAATTTGGAAATTGAAATAGTGGACGTAGAATGCAAAAAGTGGTTCGATAAAAGTAAAAGTTAGTACTCGGAGGTTGATGTAGTCCCTGACTACGAATTCGCGGTCAGACTTCGGGAATGCAAGATGGTGGATCTAACATGGCGACTTGCATGCGAAAAACAATGCTTATCTAGCGTAAGATCAGTACATAGATATTTCTGGAGCCATTGATTGTAAATTGCATGTAACACGGCCGATGCAGACCTGAGAAACCGTTTATTCAAGGTCAATTTTTATACTAGAGTAGGATATACAAGCGTACTGCATATACGATTTAGGAAATGGAAACGTCAATTTTCTCCAAATAGAACCGCTCTCAGTCAAATCCAGAAACACACGAACGAGGACATGTCGGTTGATGTCTCCGTTTCTAATTTTTTTTGAATTTTTTTATTTTTTGTCGTTTTAAAAAATTTTTTTTCGTTTTGTTATTTTTTTATTTTTTTCTTCGTTAAAAAATTTTTTTTTTCGTTTCTTGTAATTTTTTTATTTGTTTCTTTTTTTTTCAAATTTTGAGTGCATATTCGTTATTAGCGACCCCGAAAACCCCTGATTACCAACTTTTATTTTCGTCAAACGACCTTTGGCATTTTTGGTCCACCATATTGGATCCGCCATCTTGAATTTTAAAATTTTGAGTGCATATTCGTTGTCAGCGACCCCAAAAACCCCCGAGTACCAACTTTTACTTTCGTCAGAGGACTTCTTGTATTTTTGATCCGCCATATTGGATCCGCCATCTTGAATTTGCTAACTTCGAGTGCGGATTCGTTATCAGCGACCCCGAAAACCCCCGAGTACAAAGTTTCAAGTTGATTACACGTAAAGAAAAATGTGTTCTTGAAAGGGTTAAGTAGTTCGCCGAAAAAACGACCTAAATCATTTTGTATTAATTATACATTTCAGTGTTGTTAAAATGTATTTAACAACGATTTTATGGTCTTGAATCTTTATTCAGGAGTGTGTCTTTGAAGTGAAATTCAAAAAATTATACATTTTTACACCTAACAATTTGCCATACAATGCTGAATCTTTAAATCGCTTTTTCTCAAAACGACCAAATTGAACTTAGGTCATTCTTTGAGCGAATGGCTCAAATAATATATAGTGCAAAAAAACATCAAGCTCCGTGTCAGTGTGAGTTCTGGAGGGCATCACGTTTTCTCATTCCTTAAAATCTTGACCGTCTATGATAAAACTCTGTTCAAAAATTTTTCGGCAAACAGACCGTTCGAATGCTCTTGAACGATATTATTAGCAGATAGATGACTAATATAGACATTTTTTCCCCTCCTTGGTTATCGCCATCTAGTGACGGCATGTGCAAACTACTATAAACATTAGTTTGTTTAACTCACCTTAAAAAATGTAGGTCCTTCCAAAACACTGGGTCAGTGTTGAAAAGTTTACGAAATCAACAAAAACTAAAAGTTCCGAAAATGAACAGAAAAACTATGTGCCCAGTGTGCGAGGGTCTTTAGTCTAACCCAGCAAGTCAAGTGCCCTACCCTACTATTAACCCATTAGCGCCCAAACGGACACTTTTTTTATCCATTTTTCAGCGGCTGTTCCTCCTATGAAACCTATTCTGAAAAAAATCGGGAATAACCACATCCGACGCGAAATTTTATCAGCTTTCAGAATCCGTGATTAAAATTTGCAAAAAATGCCACCCAACAGAGTTATGATTGTTTATTTAAAAAAAAACGCGTTTTTTCGCTGCAATATTTTTTTCAATCCACATTTTCGTATCGAAATTCGATGAGCACCCCTCCGGGAGGTCAAGAAATCGCGTCCATGGACCCTAATCTATAAAACCCATCAGTAAAAAAAATTTAATTCAAGATGGCGGAGTCCAATATGGCGGTTCGAAGCCGAAAATTTGTATGTGCTTTTCTCTCACCCTGACAAAACTATCTTTCTCAATGGGATTTGCATGTCCAGCGGTATACAAGGGTTTTTGAGGTCGCTGATTACGAATCCGTTATCAGATTTGCCAAATTCAAAATGGCGGATCGAATATGGTGGACACAAAATTGCGAATTCCGTATTTTTTCGTGAAAATTTGTAGGTGGGGGTTTTCGAGAGCCCTGATTACGAATCCATTATCAGATTTGCCAAATTCAAAATGGCGGATCCAATATGGCGGACACAAAATTGCGAATTCCGTATTTTTTCGTGAAAATTTGTAGGTGGGGGTTTTCGAGAGCCCTGATTACGAATCCGTTATCAAATTTGCCAAATTCAAAATGGCGGATCCAATATGGCGGACACAAAATTGCGAATTCCGTATTTTTTCGTGAAAATTTGTAGGTGGGGGTTTTCGAGAGCCCTGATTACGAATCCGTTATCAAATTTGCCAAATTCAAGAAAAAAAGTGGAAAATTGTCAGGACAATTTGTATGAAGATTTTTTTTTTTTTAGTTTTCAGGTTTAGAACGAGATGACGAAAAACACTATGCGTTCCTCAGCCGTCAAAGTACTTTGCCGTTGCCCGGCTCTCACCACGAGGAGGTGAACGCAAAATCGAGAGCCTTTTTTTACTTTTTTTTTGGTTTTTTTTCTGTTTTATAATTTTTTTGTTTTTTTTTTAATTTTATAATTTTTTTGTTTTTTTTTATTTTATAATTTTTTTGTTTCTTTTTATTTTTTATTTATCACAGATGTGGCACAAGAACGCAGAAAATGTGTATGAGCTGCAACGTTTATCTATGTTCCACCTGCTTTACGCTCGTCCATACCAATAAAAAATAGTCTTTGGTTCATTGGCAGGGGAATAGAGGAATGGGATAGAAAAAAAAACGAAAAAAAAGAAAAATTGCAAAAAGCAACAAAAAAAATTATAAAATAAAATAAAAACAAAAAAATTATAAAAACAAAAATGAAGAACAAAAAAATTATAAAATAAAAAAAAACAAAAAAATTATAAAATAAAAAAAAACAAAAAAATTATAAAATTAAAAAAAAAACAAAAAAATTATAAAACAGAAAAAAAACCAAAAAAAAAGTAAAAAAAGGCTCTCGATTTTGCGTTCACCTCCTCGTGGTGAGAGCCGGGCAACGGCAAAGTACTTTGACGGCTGAGGAACGCATAGTGTTTTTCGTCATCTCGTTCTAAACCTGAAAACTAAAAAAAAAAAAATCTTCATACAAATTGTCCTGACAATTTTCCACTTTTTTTCTTGAATTTGGCAAATTTGATAACGGATTCGTAATCAGGGCTCTCGAAAACCCCCACCTACAAATTTTCACGAAAATATACGGAATTCGCAATTTTGTGTCCGCCATATTGGATCCGCCATTTTGAATTTGGCAAATCTGATAACGGATTCGTAATCAGGGCTCTCGAAAACCCCCACCTACAAATTTTCACGAAAAAATACGGAATTCGCAATTTTGTGTCCGCCATATTGGATCCGCCATTTTGAATTTGGTAAATCTGATAACGGATTCGTAATCAGCGACCTCAAAAACCCCTGTATACCGCTGGACATGCAAATCCCATTGAGAAAGATAGTTTTGTCAGGGTGAGAGAAAAGCACATACAAATTTTCGGCTTCGAACCGCCATATTGGACTCCGCCATCTTGAATTAAATTTTTTTTACTGATGGATTTTATAGATTAGGGTCCATGGACGCGATTTCTTGACCTCCCGGAGGGGTGCTCATCGAATTTCGATACGAAAATGTGGATTGAAAAAAATATTGCAGTGAAAAAACGCGTTTTTTTTTTAAATAAACAATCATAACTCTGTTGGGTGGCATTTTTTGCAAATTTCAATCACGGATTCTGAAAGCTGATAAAATTTCGCGTCGGATGTGGTTATTCCCGATTTTTTTCAGAATAGGTTTCATAGGAGGAACAGCCGCTGAAAAATGGATAAAAAAAGTGTCCGTTTGGGCGCTAATGGGTTAATACTACTACTGTATTTCATGTTTTTTTTTAAATATATTGTTCAATTGCTTTGGGGTCCTTCCCCTTTCAGCTGTCCCCTTTTTCCATTATTCCTCTATTCCGTGAGCCCCCCCCGAGTGTTGTCCGCAGCCACTTTTTCCTATCCCCTTCTGTATCGCATTCGCACGAGGGCACAGGGAACCTGCGGAAAACCTGTGCCGATACAGTCGGCTCTCTTGCCAGAATTCGTGCTACCTAGGTGGGCGCTCAGACTCTGTCAAGATAGCCTCTTGCTCAGCGATTCGATGCGCCGGCCAGCGCGTGGCTAAGCGGTCACCGCTCCAAGTATTGGTATCGACCAATGGTGCTTAACATCGGTGATCGCCAGAGCCGTGCCCCGAGCGCCTACCGATCGCTGTCGGTTCTGTATTTCATGTTTTTGACGGATATGATTCAATATTTTACTGTGGCCGAGTCGAAGAAGCTAGGCGATTATCCTAGGTACTCATTTTTGAACAAGATTAAAAACTGCGTTTTACGCAATCTTGAACATCTCGAAGATCGTGCGGTTAAAAAGTTACTAGGACGCGCCGATTCGAAAAAAAAAACATATAAGATGTCAAACGCTACCATACAGAATTCCGTCCGTTGTATAAAAAAATTATCATGTCCCTCCAACCATTAGAATTGGATTTCTAACGTGTTAATCAAATGGGGAATAAGAAAACTCAATGCTCTTATCAAACAAAATCATCATCAATCTTATCAAACAAATATCAAACAAATGCTCAATGCTCTTATTAAACTCTTAAGAAAATCGCACGGCGATTTCCTTTCACGAGGTTCAATATTACGTTATTAACTATGGTTTCATGAATTGGGAGATCGAAAAAAAAAATACAAGTTTTTTTTGAGACAGTCTAATGTATATAATATTATACTTTCACCTATAACCCCTTTAATTTGATACAGGTATCTTGCTACTGGAGACCAAATCTAATCTATTGCAATAGCGTATCGGATTGGTGAATCAACTGCCAGAGCTGCAATCAAAGAAGTCTGCCAGGTACTCGTGTGTGACGTGCAGGGCGTTATTGCACGACTAACAAAGTAAATCCCTTGTGCGAAACACAAGGGTTTATATTTAATTTTGTTTAGGATACGTTTTCCGACAACGTCCCATACGGGCCCGTTCCTTTAGATAGTTGGAAGAGGAAATTATGGTCAGGATAAATTAATTGTAATTAATTTCTTTCCATCAAGAGTTTAATATTTATTTAATTAACAGAATTTAGAAAAGTCCGAAATATTATGTTGCAAGAATACAAGTTAATACTTCATAATTTAAAAGGGCTCGAATGAATAGCTGAATCGCGAGACAAAAAACTCTCACAATCATACGTATAAACACACACGCTACTCACTCAGTTATCGGCACAGCTAACAATATAGGCTGCTGACCTTTACGTTACCTCACTCGCTCGCTCTCCCGTGGTATACCGATGCTCGCTCGCTCCGTTCTGTACAGGCCCGGTCGTTGGCATACGCGGCAACCACAGCAGTTCTTTGCGCTCACGTTACACACCTTACACTCTGTCCTCGATTGCTTGACAGCTCTTGAACTCACTCGTACAGTAAACACTTAAAATTACACGACAGAATGTTCGTGGCGGAGGTTGATTGTAATCCCTTAAACCTAGCACAAATCGACTTATAAACACGACGCGCGCAACTCGGGGGCCTCTTTGCGAACCCAGTCGACTTACAACGGCGACCTTATGTAGGGATCGGGGAACTACTGTCCGAGAATTATTGCCGCTATGTGAAGCAATTTGTGGAGTTACTCCGGAATTAAGCTTTACGCTATCGTGTACATCCGGAGACTAATTTTTCCCAGCTCGCTCAACTGGCGTTCTGTCGATCGCCAGGTGAAAGAGCGGGGGCAAATTTTATCGATTCAACAATCCTGCACGCGTGAGCATCGACTCGCGCTATCAGGACGGTGCACCGGAATTCCAACTGTGCTATGTAGAAATATTGCAATTATAGGATATAAGCAATTTTAGAGACAGCTTCGGCTAATCCCCAACGGCCATCGTCCCGTGTTGCCAAGCCGCCAAAATAGTTACTCGGAAACACGGCACGTGACACGTGCATGTCTTGTCACCTATCTACTTGAGGCAACCTACTGAAGATAAATGGAAAGACACCACCGCCGGATTCTTGGAGGAGTGGAATTTTCCAAATTGTGCAGGCGCATTCGACGGTAAACATGTGGTGATTCAAGCACCCCGAAATTCTGGAAGCTCATACTATAACTAAAAATAAACTTTTAGTGTGGTTTTACTTGCGGCCTGTGACGCGAACTATGAATTCATACTAATTCACGTTGGAGAGATGGGTTGCAACAGCAACGCAGGTATTTTTAGTGATAATTCTATTGCAAACCTACTAAAGGAAGGCAAGCTTGGACTACCCGAAGGAACTACTAAACTTTCAGGAAGTGATATACGTGCTCCCTGTTTCCTTATCGGCGATGAAGCTTTTCCACTATCCAAAATAATGATGAGGCCATACTCGGAACGTGGTATTCGTCAGGATAAAAAATTTCAACTATAGGTTATCCAGAGCTCGTAGGACGATTGAAAATGCATTTGGCATTTTATCATCGCATTGGCGAATTTTCAGAAAACCTATAGCTCTGCATCCAGAATTTGTTGATGTTATTATTCTTACATCAGTACGCTTGCATAGTTTTTTGAAAACCAGGGATGAGACATCGGCTTTGCGGAGAAGGCTGTACTGCCTACCAGCCTACGCAGACTTCGAGGATGAGGACGGAGTCATGCACTCCGGTATGTGGAGAGATGAAGACGATCACTTACAAGATATACCCGATATTCCACAACAAATTGCACCTGAGAATGCGATGCAGTTGAGGAATCCATTGACAGCATAATTTTTGACGCCGCAGGGAGAGGTATCCTGGCAGTACGATTACGTACACCAGGCTAGAAACAACGGTAATTGATATTACACATGGTCGATGAACTTACATTTTAAAGATTATATTCAAAATACTGTTACATTACAAATCGTGTTATTCATTTTGTATGTTTGTGATAAATAAAATGTGTGTCAAACTCAATTTTTGTAATAATTCATGTCTAACACTTTATTTCTCACAAGGGTTCTTCTGTAGATTTATCGTATTGATCTAGTACATACTAAGCAATAAATTATACAAAATTAAATCTTCGGTAGCTCAAATAACTTGCATCCTGTAGTTACATAAACTTAAAGTATTTGTAAGCTATTAACACTGATGGTATACTGAGGTAAGCCAGATTCTTAATATCCGAAGTTTTACTTTGAAGCAACTTCGTTTTCCAAACCACCCGGGGAAAAAAGTTTCATATAACATTGTGAAATTATATGCATACAATGGCGAAAAATTCATTTATGTGATGTTATTAATTTATTCTGATATGTTGCATAATTTTATGAAAGATAAAAGTAGGCATAATTTCATATCAAATATAAGATTCAGTTTTATATATTTATATAGGGTGGTCCAAAAAAACTGAATCATTTCTGAGGGGGAAATAACTCGTTGAATTGACGTGTCAGTATTCTATGAATTAATTCATAACTCACTTGAATTAACGAGAATTACCTGAATTTATGAGAATTGCTTGAATTAATTTGAATTACTTGAATTAATAGAGAATTACCTGAATTAACAGAGAATTACCTGAATTAATAAGAATTACCTGAAGTAATGAGAATTAACTGAATTAACAGAGAATTACCGGAATTAATAAGAATTACCTGAAGTAATGAGAATTAACTGAATTAACAGAGAATTACCTGAATTAATAAGAATTACCTGAAGTAATAAGAATTAACTGAATTAACAGAGAATTACCTGAATTAATGAGAATTAACCGAATTAACTGAGAATTAATAGCAAAGTAATGGAATTAATGAGGATTAATTCAATTACTTTGCTAGATAAGAATATTAATAATAACTGCATATCGTAATACGGAAGGTACCACAATATTGGTGACATTATGGGAATCTTAAAATAAACTCGTACTACCGTGAGGGATCAGGAAAAATTAGGTTAAGGACCAAAAATCAATTTGAATTAACAGAAAAATACGAAAATAAATAAATTGAAATATTCAGATATTTACTTAAATTAAAGTGAATTATCGAGGATTGATGGCAAAACTACACAGTTAGATAAAAAATGTTAAATTCAACATTATTTGCATGTCCCAGAAGGTCCACTATAAAATTCATGTTAATTCAACACACACTAGGACCTCGATTTAATAGACAGTCCCCACCGTGTCACAGTTATCGATCGGTTTTTCGCGTGGTGGGAGATGGTGGGGGACGCTTAAAGTCTCCCCGATCAGGCCCGTATACGTAGCACGGAGTGCCGATGGGCAGATACAGTATGGGCGGGCATACGCTACCTCGATTTAACAAGGTGCGATGCGGAGCCGGTCCCACCACTGGCCGTTAAATCGAGGTCCTAGTATAAATAATTAATGTTGAGTGTTGACTATGTTAATATGTTGAAAAATTAACATTAAAACAACACTTCTTTTTCATCAGATCAACACATGGTATGTTTATTATTATTTCAACATCATGATAACGTCTTAAAAACAATCAGATACGTTAACAGGAGTGCAATCTAATGTCGATTCTACTAGTCGATTCCGTTGAAGCTACCGATTCGTTATGTCAAGAACTACATTAAGTAGATGCAATATCAACCCAAAATCTGATATACTCGTATTTAAGAGTTGTTTCAACAGTGAAATTCTGTATCAAAGAATATACGTAGCAGTTGAAGAAAATAAAATAAATGTTAATTGAACGATCAATGCCGTTAAATCTACATACTTTTACTGTCAAGTTTCACTAAAATAAAATGTAATATCCCGAGTAGAAATTTCGTCCGGCTAAAATCCGGCCCATATCAGGCTATTATTTATTAATTAGCAATTAGGAATGATCTATGAACGAATTTAAAACTGTTATTCCATTATTATTTAAAACTCTGTAAATTTTGCAAAAAAAAACCTATTGACCAGGATTTAAAACCGAGATCTTCCGCAGTCAACGAATTCAGCACTTTCGATCCTCAATTAATCGTTAATAAAAAAATTTTTGAATTTAGAGATTATGTTTTTTTACGAGTGTTTCCGGCTTCGTAGTCCGGACGTTTTTCCGTCAAAATTAATTTTGAGCCTACCTGAGATTTTAATTGAGACCTACCTAATGACCTACCTAACGAATGACACGCTACCACTACGCTATTACTTCCTTATAATTTTCTTGTATTCAAATAACATTAGTCTACGAGTTTTGATGAAAAGGCGCAGTCTCAAAGGGCTGGATAGAACAACGTGACTGCATAAATCTGATAATACACAGTAATTGTTAATAAATATTTCAAATAATTGTTTAGTATAATTTTATAGTTGTTTTCACAACTGTATTTATGTAATATTAACTCATAGATTTGTGTCATATCCGTCAAATTGAACGAAATTGAAATTTTACTTTTTGTATTGAAATTCGAATTAGACCTCACAGTTTTTCGTGTTAAATTGACTGAACATGATATTAAGGAGGGTGGCTATATTCGTCAAAATTATAAGAATGAATTGAAATTTTTTTGAGTGTATAGGTCTGTAGGAATCACGTATTTGTAAAAAATTTCAAGTCAATCGTCTGCAAATTTTAGAAACACCAGTATTTCGAGAGTCGATGAACAGGAGATCATCTCATCATTATTTTTTTGTGGGTATCCATAAAATAAAAATGAAAAAAATTATTTCAATCCTACCCCTTTTTATTTTTCTGAAAAAGTGAAAAATCTATTAGCACCCCTTTACACGTATTATTACTCTCATATGTTACCAAAAATATGCATACGTTTAAAAGTAATTGTCTATAACGTATCACACAGAAATTCTGGTATAGAAGGCTGGGAACAATTTTTTTTTCATTTTTATTTGATCGATTTGCACAAAAAAATAACGCTCAACTGAGTGTGAAATTCTTGAATTTCAAACAGGTGCATCGGGGGCATGTTTTCAATTGTAATATTTTTATCTCATAATAGGAATAAACTCAACTTCTAATATCATGAAATTATATTTCTTGGTTTGTAATATGATTCAAGTTATTGACTCATCTGATACATTGCGATTCTTCATTCTGACGATTCTGATATACTGCGATTCTACATTCTTAGTCTCTGCTATGAGATTACTATTCAGAATTCTGACCGCTCTGATTTTTGACCTTTCGCATTTATGAATTCGAATAAACCGAAATTGTACATTATCATCCATCCGAAGATTATCTTATTTGAGTATTTGAGCGATCGCATTTTCATCATTCTGCGAATGGCCTTCCAGAATTTTTATCAGTTATCTATTGTTACGTCCTGACCCTCGATTTTTCTCATCTCGGCCAAGAAAAGCGCGGCTTTCCCTTTAACACGTTATTCGAGATAAAATCGGAATTGGCCAGGTTATTGCCCTGTTTTGAGCCTAACCTTGCGGAAAATTGCTCAGGATGGGCGGAGAGTGCATAATTTGGTAACAATGGCAAATTAAAATAAAATCTCACGAACAAAACTCTTTAATTTTCGCGAGATACATCGGAAAAGACTAATAAATTGTAATTCGGCAAAATCGGACAAATAAACTTGTAATATAAAGGGACAAAAATTGTATGATCACATTAAATAAATTCTGATAAAACGGGACTAAACTTTCACTGACGCGGGAGAAAATTAACTACAGGGCCATCCTCAAGATAAGCCTCCTGGGGTTTATCCGCGCAAACTGCAAGGACAAACGAAATTATCGCGAGCACTAAAATGACCCCTACTACAACGACAGCTATCTTTAATTGGAAAAGGTCCATGGTCGATTGACAGGACAACTCTCACAAAAACAAAAATCAACACAGAATTTACTCAACCACGACTCGATTGAATTTTTAATCACTCAAAGAAATCCGAAATTACTTGAAAATGAATTTAACCAGGAATAATGCATAAATTTATATTGGAAATGAATATCAAGTGATAAACACAAAAAAAACACTATTGATCCATTATTTTCCGGAACAAAACGTGAATGACTCAAATGAATTTAACTCGCAGATATTTCACTGAATTTACAAATATGAGCACTTCCTAGGAGAAAATAAATTCACACGAAAAATAATCCTACAATCGATTGAAACACGAAGAGGTTTTTCGGAGCGATTTACTCGGAACATTGAAATAATCGAATTGCACAAACAAAAATAAAAATAATTCTAAACGACGCGAAATAAATTGGACAAAGAATTGAACTTAAGCATGAGGAAGATAAAATTGAGAAAATAATTTTGGTCAGACACTTTTCGCAAAACTGAAGTTAAATTGACATAACTCTTCACAAAACTGAATTTAACACAAAAATCTGAATCTCCATAAAACTGAATTTAACACAAAAATCTGAATCTCCATAAACTGAATTTAACACAAAAATCTGAATCTCCATAAAACTGAATTTAACACCAAAACTCTGAATCTACATAAAACTGAATTTAACACCAAAAATCTGAATCTCCATAAAACTGAATTTAACACAAAAATCGGAATCTAATACAAAACGGATAACGCGAAAAGGGAAAACAACAACGAAAATATTTCATAGACCTTCAACGGTGAGTAACCCGGTAGTTTCGGTTACGGGACTCGAGCCGTCATGGGGTGTCGACCGGGGTCGGAGACACCGCGCAACACGAACGAAGATATACTGACACATGCGAGAAAACATTTTGAGATACTTACTACTTCGATGATTATGGAAACAAAGTGAGGTAATAGGTCGGTGAAAATTGGACGATGACGACAACGGAAACGATTTACCACGAGGTTGAACGTAATGGTAGATTTGTGGCAGGGCAAACAATGTCCAACAAAACAAAATGTTCACACGAAAAAATATATATTGCTCTTTAAAACACAATGTCCACACGAAAAGAAAATGAAAAGTCTGTTCACAACAAAATAGGAATAAAAATATTGTCCGCAAAAATAAAATGGTTCGCAAAAATAAAGTTGTTCGGTATTGAAATCGGTTGAATAAAATAAAATAAAATAAACTTGAGATACTGTGTCAAAAATGATGAAAAGTATATAAAGAAAAATAATTGACACGACGAACAGCGATTCGGCTTAGAAATTTCTCCGGACTTTCTGGACGTTCTGACATACCGCGACTTCAAACTAAGATCTACTCTCGCCTCCGACTGCCAGCGATTCGTTACTTAAAATTTTCTTCCGACTCTGACGAACATTCCGCCTACTTAAGATTTCTCCCGATTCTAACGAACACCCCGCGGGCTCATTACCCGGTCTTATATAGGGTCCTCTAGGATGGCTTAGTTTCGGCGGTGGGGAGGTACGCCCTTAGACGCCTTAGACGCTCCAGGCTCCTCCGCCGCCTCCACCTCGCATCCCCGATGATCCCCTGGAATCTATATAATCGAAAATTTATACTTATGATTAACACGAATTCATCCTTATAATATAATATTCACTCCTGCATTCCTTTATAATAATTATTTCATTATTACCTAATAATCAGAAAACGAATTTTCTCATACATACGCCGTCTTTTCATGAAGACGCTCATTCTGTCTCTCTCATACTTACATATTTCGTATTTACTTTCTCACTCACTCTATCCCTCGTTTTGGAGGTACCACACAGTGGAGGAGTAAACCCCTCTTCTTCATTCTGATCACTCTCTCCTTCTCATCCCTCCATGCTTGCATTTGACTTCTCCTACGGGCCACGCGTTGACCCGTCATAGGCTCTCGATGTCACACACACATACATACACATCCATTCGTCTTTTCCCATTCGTACTCTCGTTCGGTGACAACTTCTCCTCTGTTTCTCTGTATCTTTCTCGCTCTGGATTTCGTTCGATCTTTCCTCTCATTCTATTCATTCCTATTTCTTTATAATTATTTACCATGCGGAGGTTCGGATGCAATGGTGTATGTCATGCTATTTCTTTTGGATTATAATTAGTTCTTTCCAATAATTATACGAAAGGAAATTATTTTAGCGTATCCAAACTACTCAAAATTCTCATAATTATTAACCAGTTATTCAGATTCTACATTTGTTATAACAATTGAAAATTCTATTTATATACTTCGGATCTTGCGTAATTTTATGATTCTGGCTTTATTATTTCTTTTACTTGTCGTTACAGGAAAGATCTATTTCCGTGCTCACGCAACTATCACTCATACATTCATTCATCTAACTCGTACTTATTATAGGAAAAGGATTCGTTCACAGTTTTCATTTCCACATAAACCTTTACCCATGCATTACGAAATCTCCTGAAATCTTTGAATTTGGTAATTTTTGATTAAAAGAAAAACGTTAATTAGATAATGCGCTTGCTACGCTTTTGGGGTCTCTGTTGGATTCGATGCCGAATTTTGGTGTCGCCCCTCCTTCGTAGGCGAGAGCTTGGATTCGTATGTCGATGGGACATACGCCTTCTGAATCCCAAGACTTGGGACAAAGCGCTGCTTGCTCTCTTTCTTTGGCTATAGACTCGGGGTTCTCTTCGTGCAGCATAAACATTCAGTGCTCATTAAATTGGAGTCCAATAACAGTCCAAGCATAAACAGATATTCTCAAAAGTTTGTTTAATTTTGGTCGTCGATGATTGGGTGTTTCGTCGAAATCTTTCTTCCATCGAGTCTCCTCGACTCGACCACTGCGTCAATTTATCGATCACGTGCAGAGCTCATGTAGACCACCCATGAGAATTATCCGATGACTTTTTCCAGACGCCGTTCCCAAAAAGTCGTAACAAGGCTAAAACCTCCCATAATTTCGGAGCAAGAAAAAAAGAAAAACAACAAAGATTCAAAGAAAAATTCACATCTCTTCGACCAATTTCGATTCATGGAAATCCCGACCTAGTTTAAAATAAAACTGAACATTTAAATGCAATTATCTATAATCTAACGCCACCTTTACCATCACCGATGACCTGACCCAGGTACCCATGCTCATTCTTGATTTTACATTTTTACATCCGTTCACTCACGTACTTTCGGGAATTCAGTTCATAAAGTCTTCATTCGGGGATAAGGAAAAAGAGGATCACCGGTCACTTAGCTTTAGATGAGGCATACACGCTCTGTCTCTCCTGCTTTCCTTCTCACACACACCCAAAGAGACCGCCTGTGGTTCTCACGAAGGCAAAGACTTTGCACTCAGCCTGTATTAGTGTCCCATGCACATTGCTTTTCGTTGTGCACAAAGGCCCACCACTTCTGAGTAATCTGATGCCATGGCCAAAGATTTCTTCAGCATCGACGGATGTTTTTCTTCACGCCCGACGATAGACGTTTTGTTATAAAGAGTTGCGATATCGACGCCGCCATGGCGTCACCTCTCGATAATTTATGCTCACTTGAGACCATATTCGTGTCGACGGCTTGATTTGAAGACAGCCCGAACTATCCGAGTTTTCCAGAGAAAAAACGTTTCTCTCGTATGACCGGGTCCCTTTCCTCGTATTGAATTTTATTGAGAATTACAAGATATAAGTAATCTCAAATCGATGCAAAAGTCCCGAAAGTCGCGGGACGTAACACTATTCTAAATTCCATAAATTCAAATTTAGATACTTTTATATTTTATTTACATTATTTCTGGCTTGGTGAAATTTCACCACTTTGATCTTTCTTTGTTTTGGATTTTCGATATTTTTATAATCGGAATTCTGGCCATTCTGATTTTGGGTATTTCTGATTTTTTACCCTCCTTAGAATAACGCATCACAAACGTCCTTTTAAATCTAATTTGATAGTTGTATTATAATTAAAATTCCGTCTTACGTACTCACTCATACATTGTGTCGAATCAATTAATTAACATGAAATTAACATTTATCTTTTGTTGAAAAATAGTCGCTGTATTCTTGTGTAGAAATCTGAATAAAACTTACAGTTTTTCGTGTTGAATTGACTAAAAAGGAATCATAAGAGTACAGACAAACGCTATCATGATGTCAGAACAACGTATTACAAACGTCCCTCACAACTCAATTTATTAGTTGTTTTGCAACTAAAATTTTGTGTTATGTATTAACTCATGCATTGTGTCGTATCGATTGATTAACGTGGAATTAACTATTTCCTCTTGTTGAAAATTTTTGACTGTACTTTTGTGTAGAAAATACGAACATTTATGTTTATTACAAGATTTCCATTTTTTAACGATTTGACATAAGCATGAAATGTTAAAACCACTTTAAAAAAGTGTTTGTTTTTACACAAATAATTCAACATGTGAAAATTTTAACATCTACACGAATTATTTCTAACTGTGTATTAAATTCATTGAATTATAGAAATTAAGTTGAATTAATCGGAATTAAAATAATTAACCCGTTAGCGCCCAGAGGACGCAATTTTGACATCTCAGTTTGAGCTGTTGCCATGTAATGAATTCGAGCAGAAAAAAATCGAGAACCACTGTTCCCTATGTTTTCAAGTATGCTCTTTCGAATGGTGATGGTTAAGATTGCGCCAGAAAAAATTTAACCATCGAAAAATCGAAAATACGCCAAAAAAACGTGATTTTTCGATGACGTTTTTTTTTTAAATGATTTTTCGTTCCCTGGCGATTTTTTTTTCATGCCTAAAACCAACTAATATCGCGACCTCGATGTCTGAACTAAAAATGCATGAGGTCATCTTTTTTTTTACGTTTTGGTTAGCCAAAATGGCGGCCGGAATGAAAATTTTTTTCCCGAAACTTGGCGAACTTTTTTCTCGAAAACTATGGACTCGAGCAAAAATTGTTTAAGAACAAAAATGTCTTAAAATTAGTCAAAGAACACGTTCGATTTTTTTTTTTGAAGGATCTGATGAAATTTTGGTTTTTTTGAAAAAATTACGAAACGGCAATTTCGACGAACGTCATCAAAAAGTCTCCAACTACGATAAACTTTTATATTTACACAAAAAATTGAAAAAAAACGTCTTTACCCATTATTAAATGTTGCACGATTTTCACCGCGTGGAGGTAGACGTTAATGGCTAATGACGATTAATGGCTAAAATCTAATTAGATTAATGGTGAAAGACGTTTTTTTTTCAATTTTGTGTGTGGATATAAAAGTTTATCGTAGTTTGAGACTTTTTGATGACGTTTGTCGAATATGCCGTTTCGTAATTTTTTCGAAAAACCAAAATTTTATCAGATCCTTTTTTAAAAAATTCGAAAGTGTTCTTTGACTAATTTTACGACATTTTTGTTCTTGAAAAATTTTTGCTCGAGTCCATAGTTTTCGAGAAAAAAATTCGTCAAGTTTCGGGAAAAAAATTTTCGTTCTGGCCGCCATTTTGGCTAACCAAAACGTAAAAAAAAAAGATGAACTCGTGTATTTTTAGTTCAGACATCGAGGTCGCGATATTAGTTGATTTTAGGCATGAAAAAAATCGACAGGGAATGAAAAGTCATTAAAAAAAAAAAACGTCATCGAAAAATCACGTTTTTTTTGCGTATTTTCGATTTTTCGATGGTCAAATTTTTTCTGGCGCACTTTTAACCATCACCATTCGAAAGAGCATACTCGAAAACATAGGTAACAGTGGTTCTCGATTTTTTTCTACTCGAATTCATCATATGGTAACAGCTCAAACTCAAATGTCAAAATTGCGTCCTCTGGGCGCTAATGGGTTAATCTGAATTAAAAGAATTATGTTGAATTATCTAGTAAATCATCGAGAATTGATGGCAAAACTATTGAATTAATTGAAATAAAAGAATTAAGTTGAATTAAGTTGAATTATAAAAATTGAGTTGAATTAATCGGAATTAAAATAATTAATCTGAATTAAAAGAATTATGTTGAATTATCCAGTGAATTATCGAGAATTGATGGAAAACCTATTGAATTAATTGAATTAAAAGAATTAAGTTGAATTAAGTTGAATTAATCTGAATTAATCCGAATTAATCTGAATTAAAAGAATTATGTTGAATTGAATGAATTGTTCTGAATTATTTCAACCTTCAGAATTAATGTGTCACTCAAATCTTGAGTTATTTCCCCCTCGGAGGAAACTGTCTATGTTGTTCTTGCGAGAAATTCTTCAAACTGTCAGTTATGGGATTTTTTGAATCGTATCGTTTACTCATCCTTGATGTTTTTTTCACATGTTCATCGGAAGAGAGAACATTCGTTACTGAGACACTGATCTTTATAAGCACCCTACTTATACCTATTTCTATCAGTCGTTATCAAGATGAAGTTCGAGACACAACCTGAGAAATTATCTGTCATGAATTTTGATGAACTTGCACAGCGAGAAGCGAAGAATCGACGCCATGGACCTCTGCTGCCAAACAGTGTGCGTGCTGTGATTTGTGGACCATCGAATTGTGGCAAAACGAATGCTCTTTTTACCCTCATAACCCACCCTAACGGGTTGAGATTTGAAAACGTTTATGTATACTCTAAATCGTTGAATCAACCAAAGTACAAACTTCTCAAGCGTTTACTCGGAACTGTAAAAGGAGTAGGATATTTTCCTTTTGACGATCATGAGCAAGTAATCAAGCCTGAAGATGTTCGACCAAATTCAATTATGATTTTCGATGATGTAGCCTGTGAGAAGCAGGATAATATAAGAGCTTTCTTTTGCATGGGTCGACACCGCGATGTTGACTCGTTCTATCTCTGTCAAACGTACGCTCGTATCCCAAAACATCTAGTTCGTGACAATACTAATTTGCTGGTACTCTTTCGTCAAGATGAAATGAATTTACGACATATCTATGATGATCATGTGAACACCGACATGTCGTATACACAGTTTAAAGATTTGTGTTCAGCATGCTGGAACGATAGTAAATATTCTTTCATACTGATTGATAAAGATGGAGACATGAATGATGGTCGATATCGCCGAGGATTTGATTGCTTTATAAATATAAGCGCATCAGAGAAATAAGAACAGTCAACGTTTTAACGGAAAGGCGTCAACATGCTGAGCGCAACATTCAACAAGGAAAAAGACGTATTACGAAAAATCGCAACCGTGAGTGATGCGATTCGAGGAAAGCATAAACTTATGAAATCGGGCAGAGAGACCACGGAACGGGTCATGGATGAAGTTTTCAGACCCGTGGTGACTCCTCTTCAGAAAATTGTCGATCAATCAAAAACACTGGAAAATATGAAGAAAAAACTGAAAAAGGAAGAACCTGCCTTGAAGATAGAAAGGGATCTTGATAGCTGTTTTAGAACTGCGTATGATGATGATGAGGATTATCAACAAGCATCAGATTCATCATCCGAGAAGGATTCTTCTGTTGTGCATGAAACATCCAACAAAGAAGTTATCGACAAGTACCAGATGCGTCATTCGAGAATGATTCGTCTGTTACGCATGAAACACCCAGTGAATTACTTCTCCAGCAGTATCTGCATATGTTTGAAGCAACTGAAGGAAAAGAGCTTGATACCGCATACGGTGTTCGCAAACTCACGGGTGGTGTTTTGAAGATCGGTGATTCACCGGTGAATTTTGATGACAAGCGCATCTTAGTGCAAAACAAGACTTACGAACTCTCCCCCAGTTTGCTCGAATTGATATTCAAAAAGTCACCAAACAGAGAGATCATAACTGCAACAGATATGGATAATTATGGTGCAATTATCACAAGCACAAATGCGCATCACAAATACTATAAACCGAACAAACCCATTCGCACAGATAACAATAAATTCAAAAATATTATTGCAAAGATGGTTGATTCTCCGATGAAATCAGCAAGGAGGACACCGAAGATGCGGTCACGGCCAACAGGAAAAGGTTTACCGCTGTATATGATTGCTTGGAAGAATCATAAAATGGACTACGTTTATTGGGATGATCCGAATGCATTGGTGGATCGACTAAGATTACTTATGGCATCACAGGCAGCCGGCAACATGAATCATAACAATGAAATAATCTCCATCATTGAGGAATTGCGTGAAGCTGGAATTATTTATTAGATGGTATGCGGACTACACGGATTCATTTGAGCCATGAGCGTCGACGTGTTTGAATGACAGTTATCGAGAAAAGGTAGTCTCCCAGGCAGCCGCGGTCCTCCTGGAGATAGATTCAAAATTACGATTGATGGTCAATATGATATGAACAATAAAAGATTGTGTAATCTTGCTGATCCTGTAAATGCAAATGATGCAGTCACTTTTGGAGTCATGAAAAATGTTGTACAGCAAGAAGTTCATCTCGTATATGAAATTACGTCTTCTTTGCGAAATAATATTGACGATATTGATATAATGATTCGAGGTCTTCAGTCCGAATTTGGCAATAATCTAAAAAATGAACGAATCAATTATGAGAACCGACAAGATCTCATGAAGCACAACTCTGAGCTCATTAGCGATCTGGAAAACAGACTGGGAACATTGGAGCATAAGGACAATTGAAGCTGGTAGATGAGAAAAAAATGAATAAGCGGAAGATAGCTGTAGTGGAGAAGCTCCACAGACCTGCGAGAAGAAATTATCCCCGTCGTCACGTGAATATTCGTGGATTGGATGAAACCTGGCAGGCTGATCTTGTGGACATGTCAGCATACTCACGATACAACAATGGCTACAAATTCCTACTGACGATTATCGATGTATTTTCCAAATTTGCTTGGGCTGTACCGATACAGAGTAAGAACGGCAAAGATGTAACGAACGCTATGAATCTGTACTCGCGAAAGGCCGTATACCGAAAAAATTGCATGTTGATCGTGGCAAAGAATTTTATAATAGCGACTTTAAGAATCTATTGCAACGTTACCACATTGAACTATATTCCACGTTTAGTAATATGAACGCATCGATATGTGAACGTTTTAATCGTACATTAAAAAATAAAACGTGGAAGAAATTCAGTCTACGAGGCACGCATAAATGGATAGCTATTTTATCTGATTTAATATCAGACTATAATGATAGCAAACATCGTACAATTAAAATGAAACCAAAAGATGTCACAGCTGGAAATGAGAAAAAGATCCTGCGCAATATTTATGGGAATTTTGAAATCAATCGTACGCGGAAAATAAAATTCAAAGTCGGTGATAAAGTTCGAATCAACAAGTACAAACACGTTTTCGAAAAAGGTTACACGCCAAATTGGACGACTGAAATATTTACGATAAGTGAGGTGCAAAATACCAATCCGGTAACATATAAACTTGTAGACTATAGGGATCAACCAATCGAAGGTGGTTTCTATGAGGAAGAACTCATCAAAGTCAGATATCCAGATATTTATCTTGTAGAGGAAATCGTACGAAAACGTGGAAATAAATTGCTTGTAAAGTGATTAGGTTTTGATAATTCGCACAATAGTTGGATCGACGAAAAGGATATGTAAAGGATGTGTAAAGGTTTTTTAAATAAAGAGAAAAAAAATGTACACAATGGACTTTTTATTTTTTATAACCATATGGTACGGTATCCGTCGTATTAGGTAACACTAGCCTCTTATCATCTAACCAACTTAATGCTATTTTTTTTTTGTTTTATCGTGTGTACTTCATGTTTCTTACTCCTAATTAAGTATTGATATTTCACCAAGTCTTGTTGCTCAAACAAACAATTCTTATAATCTTGAAATTCGATAGTTTTCAATGTGGATCCTTTGATACCTTTGGCTTTTTTCTTTGCCTTGTCATCATCATGAACTTTAAACGTGTACAATTTTGCTCGGATTCCTATGAACTCCTCCATAATTTTACCATTCATCTCATTTTTCATTAAACCTAGAACTTTCTTATTAGCTCGTGGAATTCCATAAATGTTATTAACCGGGTAGTTGGAAGTATCAAATCGATGTAAGTCTTGCTTAATATAATCATAAATGTCAGGTACGGTAAAATGGTACAAGAGGCTGTCAGTGTCGGTATACATCAACTTCGCTCGATCGCCAAATGTTGGTTTTATGTAATTATAATGAAAGTCGTAAATGAAAATTTTCGACAAATCGAGTATGGAAAATCCGACGTATATGGGTTTGTTAAAATGTACTTTGACGCGATTCAGTTCAATAATTACCATATCATCGTCGAAAACGGTGCAGCTATGGAAGTTTGGTTTTGCAATGAGAGCCTTTGCACCGTATCGACCTTCCCACTTTGTCACGAGCTTAACATCTTTCTGTTTTCTTACATTTTCCATTGTTTTCCCAAATACGGCATTGTTCATTAATTTAAAAAAGTTTTTTTCGAATTCGTTGTTTGATTTTTTTCGCAATTCGGTGTTCAGATCGATATATTTTTTTAACCATGGAGCTTGATGAAATTTCAAAATTCTGTGAATTTTTATCAGTTTCATACCCAGATTTAAACACTGTTTCAGATTTCCGTAATGAATAATGTATCTGTTTTTCGGCAGTAATGTCGTCATTAATTTTGATTGCTTGCTGTGAGGTGGTACGTAGTGCTCGGGACAAAGGGGGAGATCTTTATGTAGCTCAAAAAGTTCCTGGGGATATTCCAAGTCCACCTCCAGGATATATCCCACAGGAGAATCGTTCGGAACATTCAGCACATTTATCGGCTCAGACTCCCACTCAAAAGATCCAACTGGTAGATATTGGCTCATAGCCGCACCGTACAAATTGTTAACGTCATAGTACATTAAGTACGATTCCTCTTTGCTTGGATCATAATCTGCACCCATGTATCTGTTGTTTGCATGATCACATCTATTTGAGCACTGTGAAACACCGCCTCGAATGCCTTTCTCGACAAACAAGAGCATTTCGGGATCGGTGAGAAGCTCAAGCTGTACACCGGTACATTTGAGCATCGCATCAAAAGCAAGTCCCGGAGCTGTGAAATAATGCAGAGGATCCAAATCGTACGTCGAAGAGCAGTTGCGTCGAAAATTCTCATATATATGCGCCAATAGTAGAACATCGGTTTTCAAACACGAATCGGAATATTGACCCAATGAGGTATGTTGAATTTTTCCCAAACTTTTATTGCGTGTTCGTAGTCTTGTTCCGAAATATTTTCACCCATCAATTTTGAATAAAATTTTCTTTCGATGGCAACTGATCTTCGTCGAGTTTGTCCCACGAGTCCACGTACTCGTAAGGGAAAACTCCCTTTATTGTGAGCAACTGAAATTCCTCTGCACTAATGCAGTGCTTGCGTGTGATTGATTTATCATTATCGTTCAGGTAAGATGCGAGTTTCTCGAGACTGCTCGCCATGAAACGGAAAGAATCGATAAAGCGTAAATTGACATTTCTGCCTTCAACGTACTTTGTGAATGAAATGTATTTTTCTTTGTTAACGGGAAGTAGTTCTACCGTACCATCAAATTGTGTAGCCAACTCTTCAATCAAGAAATGTGAGTCGTAGCCCGAAAGATTGTGAAAAACTATCGGGATGCTGTGAGATTTTGTATAATTCAAATTGCATCCTTGATGTGCGGGGCCACGATACTTGTTTGTGAAATGGCAGTGATCGCGGATCTTTACGTCAGTCGAAATAAAAGGTTTTTCACATATATGACATTTCGTAGCATTATAATATTCTTTTTTCTCAATCGGAGTGAGTGGTTTCATCGATACAATATTATTTAAATGAGAATCGATCGTTAGAGCAATTTCGCGTAATTGTTTGATAAGCCACTCGATACAATCGGGCCCCCGTTTCAGTTCGAATTTTGATTGAGAATCGTCGAAGGCACATTTCAAATAATATGCGGCACTGTACGGAACATGCTTTTGACAATCGTTTCCCGTTGGTTCGAGAAGGCATTCGAGGTCGGCGTGCACGACGAACGGTACATCTTCTTTGTATCGATAATTTTTGAAATTCAAAATTTTGTTTTGTGCAGTCAGTAAAATCATTTTCGTCTTGTTTATGCTCATGCAATCTTGTTTATGATTTTCAAAAGAAGTTTGAATTTTGAAATGGTTCAAGCAATTGTCACAAAACAGTGTTTGTTTATCATATTTTGTTACTTGAGAACTTAGTAAACGTGACAGATTACGGATCCAAGCAAAGTGGTAAGCTGGTTGAAAATTGTTTACCCCATCTACGTCCAAACCGATATTCCCCTCAACCATGAGGAGATGTACAGTGGGCTTATCCGACTTGATTTTACTTATGTATAACGGTACTACTTCATTTTTTCTGCCACATTTGTCCATGCCGTATACATTAATCGTTAAATTGTTCATTTTTTCAAATTTACAAATATCTTTTAAGGCGATCGGGAAATTGATACCGTCATATTTTAGCACTGTTTTAAAGTTAAGGTACGAAGTAGTGCGATTTGAATTTACTGTTGCAGGATGGAGTGCTGCTACGACCGACCACAGAAAACAGAATTCGTCTTCATTTTTTATATTCACAACAGCCTTTTTGTTTTGTATATCTCGAGGCAGCTCGACAAATGTTGACAGACCTCCGCGTAGTGGTACGAAGTGATTCATGTTAACTGTCAAGTTGATGATTTCGCGCAATGACCAGCCCGAATCACGTTCTTGAAATTCTTCCACTTTTTCCAACAGACGGTCCGTTGCGTTCTCATCGAACCAAATCTTAATGTCCGTTGCTGCGAGAATCGCTTCGTTTCTCGTGTTAAAGTATTTTGTTTCTTCGATAACTTCACCGTTTTTCATCATGGAAAATTTACACGCCAGCACAACATTCACTTTCAAATTTCCATCCTTTTTCAACGCATTTGCGAGCCACTTGACAGTGGTGACTCGTACAGTGGTGACATCGTACAAGAATGATCGTAGATCCTTGTGGATGAGATTCACCACTGCACCAGTTCGAATACGATTTTCAAAAGCAGACTCCAAATGCACCCAACGAACGCGATCGGATGTGTTCTTTCGCGCACCAATGTTTCCACCTACTCGTTCATTAGCCTTGAATTTTTCACTCAGGGATTTGAGCAGGGAAATCGTCGTTTGAATTCTTGTTTTTTCACCCGGAGATAAGTTCGGCGTTTTCAATATTTTGTTTGATAATTTAATATTCCGAACACCAAAATTTTTCCATTTCTCAATTTGGTCACTCGATGCACTTTTCAAAGATTTATAAACATCTTCCATGATGCCTATAAGCTTCAAACACTGTTCTGATTCCATTTTGTACCCTGATGTTCAATTGTTCGCAGTCAGAAATTCAATGGTCAAGTCAAATCATTGGCGGTCTATATATATATACTACCGTTAAGCAGGGAGAGCAGTGGTGCAGTGGGTGAGGCTCTGGGTTCGCACGCAGCGGACCCGGGTTCGAGCCCCACGGCCGACACCGATGGAATTTATTCTATGTGTTTAATCTGCAAACCCGGTGGTTCGGATCCCACCAAAACAAATGCCCGAAAACACCTTGCTGTGATGGATGGGTGGTCGGGGTACGGCTCTGGAGGACTCCCGTAGCGGTTCTTATCGCTCGGAAGGTGGCCCCTTAGCAGTGCTCTGACTTACCCACTGAATCACAGTAAAGGAGGAGATCGCTTAGGGCTCCTCTGGAGGCCGCGCTTGAGTTTACTCGCGCGGCCACCAGGGGGGAACTAGGGAGTCTCCGGCCTGTATCGGCGGTAGGTTTTCTGCAGTTTTCCTCCGTCCTCGGCGAATGCGATACAGGATGGTAGTAAGGTGCGATGCGGCTGCAGACGTATGATCGCGAGGAGGAAGAGGTGGTAATAATGGTAGGAGCAGGCGGTTGATTGGTCGAAAGTGGATACGAAATCACCGCCCTTGTAAAAACCCCCAAGAGGGGGTGTACAAGTAAAACTCGACTATTATTATATACTACCGTTCATAAGTATGGAAACACTCGCCCCAGATCCGAGCCACACAAGAAGTTGTAAATGAAAAATGCTCTTTGAAAAATGAAGATATCTTAATTTCCCAAGTGGCGTTCTAAAGAGGACATATTTAGCTTCATTTATCTTTTTTGGAAAAATTTTTGCGATTTTTTTTGAGCCCGGTACGCACTTTGAAACGTGGTCATTTTTTGGCTTTTTGTGGAGGGTAGAAATTTTCCCGCATATCTCGTAAAAAAAATTTTTCAACTTTTTTTCCGTGAAAAACTTGAAGCGGGGAGTACAACCTTCAATCTCATTTTTTGGAAAATTTTTTACGATTTTTTTTCGCAAAGATATTTAACTTTTTGCAAAAAACGACCATATTTATAAGGGGTAGTCTCACTCTGAAACTACTGGGTTTTCGAAAAATTACTAAGAGGGTAAAAAATTGCATACAATCATTATGGATGTATCACATTTTTTTCGGAATTAAAAAAACAAATTCGAAAAAAAAAAATTTCAAAAATTAAAAAATTTTTTTTTCCAAAATTTTTTCTTAAATCAACGAAATATTTTTTTTATTGTCAAAAATCGGGTCTCTTACCTCATCTACATGGCTTTTTCATCGAAAAAGCCACCTTGGGCCAGTTTGGAGCAGGGTCAAATGGACAAATTCATCGAGCGGATGCCACGTCTCGTCAAAGCTGTAATCGCAGCGAAAGGTGGCTTTTTCGATGAAAAAGCCGTGTAGGTGAGGTAAGAGACCCGATTTTTTACGATCCGAAAAATATTTCGTTGATTTAAGAAAGAATTTTTAAAAAAAAATTTTTTAATTTTTGAAATTTTTTTCGCAAAGATATTCAACTTTTTGCAAAAAACGACCATATTTATAAGGGGTAGTCTCACTCTGAAACTACTGGGTTTTCGTAAAATTACTAAGAGGGTAAAAAGTTGCATACAATCATTTTGGATGTATCACATTTTTTCAGAATTAAAAAAACAAATTCGAAAAAAAAAAAATTTCAAAAATTAAAAAATTTTTTTTTTTTCGAATTTGTTTTTTTAATTCTGAAAAAATGTGATACATCCAAAATGATTGTATGCAACTTTTTACCCTCTTAGTAATTTTACGAAAACCCAGTAGTTTCAGAGTGAGACTACCCCTTATAAATATGGTCGTTTTTTGCAAAAAGTTGAATATCTTTGCGAAAAAAAATCGTAAAAATTTTTCCAAAAAATGAGATTGAAGGTTGTACTCCCCGCTTCAAGTTTTTCACGGAAAAAAGTTGAAAATTTTTTTTTACAAGATATGCGGGAAAATTTCCTCCCTCCAAAAAAAGCCATAAAATGACCATCTTTCAAAGTGCGTACCGGGCTCAAAAAAATCGAAAAAATTTTTCCAAAAAAGATAAATAAAGCTAAATATGTCCTTTTTAGAACGCTGCTTGGGAAATTGAGATATCTTCATTTTTCAAAGAGCGATACAACTTCTTGTGTGGCTCGGATTTGGGGCGAGTGTTTCCATACTTATGAACGGTAGTGTATGTATATACAGGGTGAGAGAGAGAGGGAGATAGTTGGGTGACGTCATCCTTCTGGAAGCTTCGAATAATATATATATAGTATATATTATAATAAATATAATATGTGAATGATTAACGCTCAAGCGACGCAGGAAAATTGGGGTGCTGGCCCAGTGGGCCCGCTTTTATAGATGTCACATTATTCGTAACTGCGCAGTATCGAAATTTCCAGTAGCATCACTTGTATAAGACGTTATATGTATATACACTATTCGCAACTGCGTAGATTGTTCGATGGTTTGAGAAAGAAGACGTTGAAAAAAAAAAAAAGGATATCTAGCGCAGTAGACTCGCTCCTGTAAGGCGTTGTATGTATATACACTGATCGCAACTGCGTAGTTACCGAAATTTCCAGTAGGATCACTTGTATAAGGCGTTGTATGTATTGTAACGGTACGCTTTTGTCCTTATGACATGATTTCACGCTACGCGTGAATTCGCGCTTCGTTGATATACGGCGCAGGTGAAAAGAGACTCAAATGTGTTTTCATTTCTTGATTTTTCTTTCTTTATTCGTTATAGTCGTTTCTCTCGTATTTCTTATGTTTCATTCATAATATAATTTTTTTTATCACAACAGCTTATGGTGTCCTCGTTATATTCAAATTTCTCTAATGATAGTAGAGGTAGATTTTTAATTAGGAGTGAAGAGCCCAACGGCGGGAAATCCGAGGTCATCCCAAGGAAATCCGTTGCTGGCACTCGGAATTTTAAGCGGACGATGAGGCAGAGCCTAACGGCGGGAAATCCGAGGTCATCCCAAGGAAATCCGTTGCTAGTACTCGGAAATTAAGCGGATATTTTTGGTAGAGCCCAACGGCGGGAAATCCGAGGTCATCCCAAGGAAATCCGTTGCTGGCACTCGGAATTGGATAAGGAAACTTGGATTCGAATGCAAATGCTAAATTGTTTACGTGATTTTAATTTAGTAATGGCGTTCTGTCGTCGGGCAGAGTAACTGTCTCGTCAGGACTTCGAGGGTCATTCCGAGCTAGAGCAGAGTCGGCTGGTTAGAGCTCCGTCCTCTTCTCCGGTCTCGAGGCGAAGTACCTTCCAGTAGCCGAAATTCTTCCTTTTATACCCGTCCTGGGCCGTGTCCCGGAATCCTCGGCGCCTCTCCCCTCTCCGCTGTTAAGCCGGATCCTTATGACGCATCTGTTCGGTGTGCTCGACTTCATCCCCTCTCCGCCATTAAGCTGGATTCTCACGACGCGCAATGCGTCTCCTCGGCGCGCTCGACTTGATCATCGTAGCGTATTAGAAAAATGGGGGAGGGGCTTTGCGATATCGTTACAGTATATAGGGTGACCATTATAATGTGGACGGTATTTTTTTAAGGGTTTTGGGAGGTGGTATCGGGGTTTTTCGGGTGCGGTTTTTGAATGGTTTTCGAAGCCCGATTTGAAAAAAAATACGGTGTGAATGTGATGATTATAGTTTTTACAGCAGAAAAATGGTTATGACGAAAAATGATGTCAAGTTGGTTTTTATTTTTGAAACATGAAGATTATTTAATTCTGAATACAAAGCGCTGGTGTAAAATTTTTTTTGACGCAGATCTCATGGAGAAAAAAAATGTTAAAAGTTGCATTTTAATGCGTTTTTATTCGAAATGGTGGAATAGAACTGTGCCGCGTGAAGTTGCATCACATAAGCTCTGGCTTGGCTCACGGCTGTCGAAGCTTATGTCGCTTGGCCCGAAATGACAGTTGAACGAAATGACAGAGAGAAACGTATTTTCAGCTATCTCTCTCGCACCCATGCCAAGCCGTAGTGTTTTAAAAGTGATGTTGAAAAATATGAAAAAAATGAAAAAAAAAAATAGAGCTGCGATAATATTTAAAAAAGTGAAAATAAAATGAAAAGTGAAATGATAGTATTGGGAGAAAGCGTAAAGAGTGGAAAACAATTTTACAATATGAAGTGTTAACAGATAAATTTAATATTTTTCCGAGAAATTTCGAAACAATTTGATTGCCATTTAGAATTTCGAAAAGATTGCTAAAGGGATCAACATTTGATACAATTTTGATTTTTTCTTCCATGCCTAGCTCGCACAAGTCGAACGATATCAGGCTAAATTTGTTCTAGAGTATCATCTGGGGATAGTTTGTATTCTTGTCGACTTGCTGTTAACGTCTTGTCAACTTGTTGTCGATCTGTTGTCGACTTGTGAGCGACTTGTTGTCGACTTGTTGTCGACTTGTGGTCGACTTGTTGTTGACTTGTTGTCGACTCGTTGTCGACTTGTTGTCAACCTGTTGTCGACGTGACGTCAACATGGCGTCAATTTATTCTTTTTTCTGATTGATGCCATGTGCTTGGGGGTTATTTTTGCTAGTCACATGCCGAGACATATCCTCGTGGCGCAGTGAAATTTTGCTGACCTTATCGACTCAGCCAAATTGAAATTATGACCATGAAAAATTATTTATCGCACCGATTCTGTAAACACAGTACAAATCAATAATATTTTTTCTGACTGGGCCCAATGGTTTGGAGGGTCGAAACATTATGAAATAAAGATATGCGTTACGCTTTAACGATACGAGAGAACTTTAAGCTCTATTTGACCATGCCAGTACATTGTGAATATCGAGACTAGCATAAAAAGACTGAAAAATTTATTTTTCATCATGTATTTGGAAATTTAAAAAAAGCCAAATAAAAGTCTCTCGCCCCCGTCGAATTTCATTGATGCGGTATTGGCCACACAATCTCATGAAACTGTGCTTGTGCAGAGGTTTCTATTATTTCGAGATTTTATAATCGACCAATCCAAACAGAATCAGCCGTTTTTGCAAGATCGGTCTTTAGTAATTCTACATAAAAGAATAAATAAAAAATCAACGGTCCGATCGGGAAGACGGATTTCATCTCGAGCAGTGAAAGAAGTAGAATGTTCTTTCTTTTTTTTTCTTCCGGGGAACAACGAGTGCTCACGAAAATCGCAAGAAGACGAAATCAAACACCACAGGGGCATCGTAAATTTAGAAAAACACAGTAGAATGGGATCGTGCAATTGGAAATGTTGATTTCATCTTCCACGGTGCGCAATGCAGGTGATTTGATCGTAATTCGCGTCACTTGTTGCGATACTAGTACATGAGCTTTCGTAATTACCGCTTTTTTTCAATGTGCGAGATGAAATCAAAATTTCCGTTGGCACGGATCCGTTCCATCGAACATTCGACTATTTATGATGCTCTTGTTGTGTTTGATTTCATCTGCTGCGGCAGTAGCTAACGTCCATGACTAACTGGAAGGAAAACGGTGAAAGGACAATCTGCATTTTCACTGCGCGAGATGAAATCCATGTTCCCGATCGAACATTTCGATTCGTTTAAATATTTGGTTAAATGAAAATTTTAAATTTCAGACTGATTCCATCTACAGCGTTTAAGGTGAACAATCGACAAGTAGTGCAGCTTAAGGTGTAGGCAAAGCCGTTTTAAAAATCAACGTTCCCCTCGGGTTTTTTTCAACGAAACGTTTAGTTTCTTACAATGTTTAAATAGTCTAAATCCCGCACGTGTTAACAAATTCATCTCCAGAGGAAGTTACGAACGCCGCCGCGCAGCGCCACGCGTGATCGAAATTACGAGCTAATCTTGTGCATTTCCGACTGTGCGAGATGAAATCGACATTACCGACTGCACGATTCAATTCCACACAATATTTGAATAATTACGATGCCCTTGTCGTGTTTGATTTCATCTGTTGCCGCAGCAGCGAACGTCCACGACTAACCGCATGGAAAACGGCGATATAACATTCTGCGACTTTCACTGCGCGGGATGAAATCCACGTTCCCGGTCGAATCTTTCCATTCGTTTAATTATTTGACTACATCAAATTGCAAATTCGAGACTGATTTTATCTAACGATCGACAAGCAGTGCAGCTGAAGGGGAAGGCATAATCATTTTGAAAATCGAAATTATTATCGAATCTTCTGCTTTTTTTCACTGTGCGAGATCAAATCAACATTACCGACTGCACGATTTAATTCCACACAATATTTAAACAATTACGATGCCCTTGGCGTGTTTGATTTCATCTGTTGCCGCAGCAGCGAACGTCCACGACTAACCGCATGGAAAACGGCGATATAACATTCTGCGTTTTTTACTGCGCGAGATGAAATCCACGTTCCCGGTCGAATCTTTCCATTCGTTTAATTATTTGACTACATCAAACTGCAAATTCGGGACTGATTTCATCTAACGATCGACAAGCAGTGCAGCTGAAGGAAAAGGCATAATCTTTTGAAAATCCAAATTATTATCGAATCTTCTGCTTTTTTTAACTGTGCGAGATCAAATCAACATTACCGACTGCACGATTCAATTTCACACAATATTTAAATAATTACGATGCCCTTTTCGTGTTCGATTTCATCTGTTGCGCAGCAGCGAACGTCCACGACTAACCGCATGGGAAACGGCGATATAACATTCTGCGACTTTCACTGCGCGGGATGCCTACACCTTAAGCTACACTACTTGTCGATTGTTCACCCTAAACGCTGTAGATGGAATCAGTCTGAAATTTAAAATTTTCATTTAACCAAATATTTGAACGAATGGAATTGTTCGATCGGGAACATGGATTTCATCTCGCGCAGTGAAAATGCAGATTGTCCTTTCACCGTTTTCCTCAAACTTAGTCATGGACGTTCGCTGCTGCCGCAACAGATGAAATCGAACACGACAAGGGCATCGTTTTTATCTAAATGTTGTGTGGAATTGAATCGTGTAGTCGGAAATGTTGATTTGATCTCGCACAGTGGGAAACGTACAAGATTAGCTCGTAATTTCGATCACGCGTGGCGCTGCGCGTCGGCGTTCGTAATTTCCTCTGGAGGTAAATTTATTAACACGAGCGGAATTTAGACTATTTGAACATTGAACTATATTGCACGTTTCGTTAAAAAAAAACCCGAGGGGAAACGTTGATTTTTAAAATGGCTTTGCCTACACCTTAAGCAGCACTACTTGTCGATCGTTCACCTTGAACGCTGGAGATGGAATCAGTCTTAAATTTGAAATTTTATGTAGCCAAATATGCAAACAAGTCGAAAAGTTCGATCGGGAACGCGGATTTCATCTCGCGCAGTAAAAATGCCGTGTCCTTTCACCGTTTTCCTCCCGGTTCGTCATGGATGTTCGCTACTGCCGCAGCAGATGAAATCAAATACAACAAGAGCATCGTAAATAGGCGAATGTTCGATGGAACGAAATCGTGCCAACGGAAATGTTGATTTCATCTCGCACAGTGAAAAAAGCAGAAGATTCGATAATAATTTCGATTTTCAAAATGATCATGCCTTCACCTTCAGCTGCACTGCTTGTCGATCGTTAGATGAAATCAGTCTCGAATTTACAATTTGATGTAGTCAAAAATTTAAACGAATCGAAAGATTCGACCGGGAACGTGGATTTCATCTCGCGCAGTAAAAAACGCAGGATGTTATATCGCCGTTTTCCATGCGGTTAGTCGTGGACGTTCGCTGCTGCGGCAACAGATGAAATCAAACACGACAAGGGCATCGTAATTATTCAAATATTGTGTGGAATTGAATCGTGCAGTTGGTAATGTCGATTTCATCTCGCACAGTCGGAAATGCGCAAGATTAGCTCGTAATTTCGATCACGCGTGGCGCTGCGCGGCGGCGTTCGTAACTTCCTCTGGAGATGAATATGTTAACACGTGCGGGATTTAGACTATTTAAACATTGTAAGAAACTAAACGTTTCGTTGAAAAAAATCCGAGGGAAAACGTTGATTTTTAAAACGGCTTTGCCTACACCTTAAGCTGCACTACTTGTCGATTGTTCACCTTAAACGCTGTAGATGGAATAAGTCTGAAATTTAAAATTTTCATTTAACCAAATATTTAAACGAATCGAAATGTTCGATCGGGAACATGGATTTCATCTCGCGCAGTGAAAATGCAGATTGTCCTTTCACCGTTTTGCTCCCAGTTAGTCATGGACGTTAGCTACTGCCGCAGCAGATGAAATCAAATACAACAAGAGCATCATAAATAGTCGAATGTTCGATGGAACGGATCCGTGCCAACGGAAATGTTGATTTCATCTCGCACATTGAAAAAAAGCAGAAGATTCGATAATCATTTGGATTTTCAAAATGAATATGCCTTCACCTTCAGCTGCACTGCTTGTCGATCGTTAGATGGAATCAGTCTCGAATATGCAATTTGATGTAGTCAAATAATTAAACGAACCGAATGATTCGACCGGGAACGTAGATTTCGTTTCGCGCAGTTAAAGTCGCAGAATGTTATATCGCCGTTTCCCATGCGGTTAGTCGTGGACGTTCGCTGCTGCCGCAGCAGATGAAATCAAACACGACAAGGGCATCGTAAATAGTCAAATATTGTGTAGAATGGAATCGCGCCGTCGGAAATGTTGATTTGATCTCGCACAGTGGGAAACGCACAAAATTAGATCGTAATTTCGATCACGCGCGGCGCTGCACGTCGGCGTTCGTAATTTCCTCTGGAGAAAAAATTATTAACACGAGCGGGATTTAGACTATGTAAACATTGAACTAAACTACACGTTTTGTTAAAAAAATCACGAGGGGAATCGTTGATTTTTAAAATGGCTTTGCCTACACCTTAAGTAGCACTATTTGTCGATCTTTTACCTTAAACGCTGGAGATGGAATCAGTCTCAAATTTGCAATTTGATGTAGCCAAATATTTAAACGAGTCGAAAAGTTCGATCGGAAACGCGGATTTCATCTCGCGCAGTGAAAATGCAGATTGTCCTTTCACCGTTTTCCTCGCAGTTAGTATTAATAAGTTGGCGCCAAGTCGACCACAAATCGATAACAAGGCGACAACAAGTCGACAACAAGTCGACCACAAGTCGATATAAACATAAATATAATACGATCCATAACATAATAAACATAAACATAAACATAAACATTATCGACAACATGTCGACAGCAAGTCGACCAGAAGCAGACAACGAGTTGACAAGTCAAGTAAAAATGGCAAAAAGTCGATGTAAAAATTATCCGTTTTGGAGACAATTTCGTAAAGAAATTGAAAAAAAAGTCACCAAGAGAGCCCTTCATTTTTTCTCCGCTTGTTATAATTCCAAGCAAAATTAACTTCCGATTTTAACATGCATCAATCGATTTGGCATATCAAAATCTATAATAATGTATAATTACCATTATATATTTTGACTGCGAAAACATCGAACAAGGCATGTAAACCTCGAGCTATACCGAGAGAGCTCTTTCTTCTATTCTTTCTCCGCATATTATAATTTCAAGCTAGGTTCTGATTTTATCGTGCATTTTAGATTTATCACGAAAAAGTACTCGTGATTCGCGATTTGGCAATCTGCATTTCGGGATTTACATCTACTATGCTCTCTTATAGAATAAGGTGTGTCTTCATTGGAAAATCAAGGGATCATCACAGTGAGACCGCTCGAAGAAGAGCCGATTTATTTTTTAGGTGGATAGGATGAGCTAATCGGTCTAATTTTTTTTTTACAAATTGAAACACCGATCAAGAATACAAAATGAATTTTTAAAAATGACTTCATTCAGTGTTCAACATTGAACGCGTTTTTCTTGGAATGGTGTTTATGAAAACGGTGGCCACTCTCAAAGAAAGCGTTTTCAACCTATCCGTTTGAATTTTTAACAGAACATTCTTCACCTCATTCATTATGCTCCTACGGAAGCTTTTTTTTTTAAATCATCCTTTTTTTTTACGAAAAACTGTCGAAAAAAGCTCAATTCGATACTTTATGTTTAAACCGCCGCCATTTTTTAAAATGTCCTTAAAAAAAATCCTCGATAAGAACATAGCGGATTTTTTACAAATTAAAAAATGATTTTGAATTTTTCGTTTCACATGAAATTTGCGGTCGCAATCCTGGCCAACATGGGACACCATTTTTTTCCACGCAATTTTACGTAATTAAAAAAATATTAAACAATGAATAAAGAAATTGTTAACTATCCACGTTACAAAAAAAAATAGCGGAAATCGGCTATTTTTCGGGTGGTCGCACTGTGATGATCCCTTAATCCAAAGGTAAATGCTAGATGGCTTGAACCTTTTGAATTTCTCAGGAAATTGCAAATTCACAGCTTGTACAGATCCAAAGTGTACAAAAAGTCAAGCCAAACAAGTGCTAATAACAGTACTGAAAGGTAAAAGCCAACTTGAGATGCGAAAATGTTGAACAATTTGAAATTTGGCTCCAAGTCAAAAAGTTTTTGGAAAAAGCGGTAAACAGTCGTATTAAAGTTACGTTTTCAGCTGGTAACTTGCGGACATTCTGTCCAACAAGAATACAAACTATCCCCAGATGATACTCTCGAACAAATTTACCATATCTTTTAACTTGCGCAAGCTGGACATTGAAAAAAAAATCAAAATTGTATCAAATGTAGCTATTTTTATCAATTTTTTCGAAATTCTAAAAGTTAATGAAAATGTTTCGAAATTTCTCAGAAAATATTAAACCGTTTTCCACTCTTTACGCTTTCTTTCAATACTATTATTTCACTTTTCATGTAATTTTCACTTTTTCAAATAATATCACAGCTTTTTTTCATTTTTTCATATTTTTCAACATCACTTTTCAAACACTACGGCTTGGCATGAGTGCGATAGAGATAGCTGAAAATACGTTTCTCTCTGTCATTTCGTTCAACTGTCATTTCGGGCCAAGCGACATAAGCTTCGACAGCCGTGAGCCAAGGCAGAGCTTATGTGATGCAACTTCACGCGGCACAGTTCTATTCCACCTTTTCGAATAAAAACGCATTAAAATGCAACTTTTAACATTTTTTTTCTCCATGAGATCTGCGTCAAAAAAAATTTTCCACCAGCGCTATGTATTCAGAATTAAATAATCTTCACGTCTCAAAAATAAAAATCAACTTGACATTATTTTTCGTCATTACCATTTTTCTGCTGTAAAAACTATGATCATCACATTCACACCGTATTTTTTTTCGAATCGGGCTTCGAAAACCATTCAAAAACCGCACCCGAAAAACCCCGATATCACCTCCCAAAACCCTCAAAAAAATACCGTCCACATTATAATGGTCACGCTGTACACCTACTTATGCAGGACACTGCGGGCGAAGATGAAGCAGAAGAAGAAGAAGAAGAAGGAAAAGAAGACAGCAATCCGGTGCATCACTTTTCATGGATCAAAAATATTTCTCGGCTGGTCAGCTCGCAAATTTCAAAAAATGCACATCATACTTGGCTCTGCGACAGGTGTTTGTGTCATTTCAAAACAGAAAATTCGCTAATAAAACACACAGATGACTATGTGAAAATCAATAAATGTCGAACAGTCTTTCCGGAGGGTGAGGAGAGAATATTAAAATTTAAAAATTTTAAATTCAAAGAAGAGGTTCCATTCGTCGTGTATGCCGATCTCGAGTGCTTATTAGAGCCAATAACATCGGTACAGGAGAACACAATGGGATATCAAAACCATGTGCCCCACAGTATCGGTTATTATCTGCGCTGTAGTTATGACGATGCACTTTCCGAGTACAAATCATACCGTGGCAAAGACTGTATCCAATGGTTTATGGTGGAGTTGAAAACCCTATTGAAATCGCTGCATTCACGTCTAACACATATCACACCGATGGAGAGACTGAACACCGTACAAAATCATCAACTCACGACGTCTACAGCCTGCCTCATTTGCCAGAAAGAATTTCTTCCAAGTGATCTAAAGGTTCGAGACCACTGCCATTTTACGGGTCGTTATGGCGCTGCCGCACACCAAGATTGTAATTTAAATTTTAAGAATTCTCATGTAGTTCCCGTTGTATTCCACAATTTATCCGGATATGATTCCCATTTTTTAATAAGGTCATTAGCGACTGCATTCGAGGGCTCTTTATATCTATTACCTATAAACAAGGAAAAATATATTTCATTCTCGAAAAGTGTCAAGGGAACAGTTGTAAATTACAGATTTATCGATTCATTCCGATTTATGCCGAGTAGCATCGACAAATTAGCCTCATATTTCGACAGTAATAACAAAATAATTACACGCGCAAATTGTCATAGCGAGGCTGAATGCAAACTATTGACACGAAAAGGTGTTTTCCCGTATGAGTATGTCAATAGTTGGGATATCCTCGATGAGACCGAATTGCCCTCGAAAGAAGATTTTTTTTCCAATCTTAATAATACGGAGATTTCCGACAGCGAATATGCGCACGCGTCTAATGTTTGGAAAACATTCAAGATAAAAACTTTGGGTGAATATTCGGATTTATATTCAAAAACAGACGTTCTCCTTTTGGCTGACATTTTCGAAAATTTTCGACGAAATTGTTTGAATACGTATAATTTAGATCCGCTCCATTACTACACAGCCCCTGGTCTTTCATTCGATGCAATGCTCAAGTGCACGCAAATTGAACTCGAACTCCTCACTGACGTGGATATGTTACTTTTTATTGAAAAAGGCATCCGAGGCGGAGTCGCGCAATGTACCAACAGGTATGCGAAAGCAAACAATCGATTCATGGAAACGAATTTCGATCCAAACACCGCCGAGTCATATCTGATGTACTATGATGTCAATAACTTATACGGTGCAGCTATGAGTGAATCATTACCATGCAGCTCATTCGAATGGGCGGAAAATTTTATTGGAAATATTGAAAATATTCCCGAAGACTCGCCGATCGGGTATATACTCGAGGTTGATTTAGAATATCCCAAGGAGCTGCACGAATCTCATAAAGACTTACCGCTATGTCCAGAACACTATCGAGCCCCGCAATCTAAAAATTCAAAATTGATGACGACATTGCTACCGAAGGAAAAATACATTATTTACTATCGTAATCTACAGGAGTCTTTGAGATTAGGCTTAAAATTAACGAAAATTCATCGCGTGCTAAAATTCAAACAATCCCCTTGGTTGAAAAAATACATTGATCTCAATACGAATTTGAGAAAGCAGTCCAATAACGATTTCGAGAAAAATTTTTACAAACTAATGAATAACGCGGTGTTTGGGAAAACGATGGAAAATGTACGTAATCATCGTGAAGTAAAGCTCGTTACACGCTGGCATGGGCGATATGGCGCAAGAGCTCTCATCGCTCGAGCTACCTTTCATAGCTGCACCATATTCGACGACGATATGGTTATAATAGAATTGACTAAAGCTAAAGTAAAATTCAACAAACCGATATATGCTGGATTTTCAATTATTGACCTGTCTAAAATCTATTTATACCGTTTTCATTATGACTATATGAAGATTACATTCGGCGAGCAAGCCAAATTATTGTACACAGATACGGACAGCCTCATCTATCACGTAACTACTCCAAATATCTACGAATCCATGAGACGTGACATACACCAATTTGATACATCCGATTACCCGACAAATAATCCCTATGGAATGCCTCTTGCGAATAAAAAAAGTGTTGGGTCTTATGAAAGATGAAAATAATGGTAAAATTATGACCGAGTTTATAGGGCTTAGGGCAAAGTTATACTCGTATAAAGTACAAGGTAATGAGTTTGAAAAAAAAACGTGCAAAAGGCGTTAGAGGAGTGACATTGAAAACCATCACGTTCGATGACTACAAAGAGTGCCTACTTCACTGTAAAACTCTGATTAGGACCCAGCACATGATACGCAGCTCAAAACACGTTGTCGAGACGGTTAGGCAAAATAAAATAGCATTAAGCTGGAATGACGACAAAAGAGTTCTCTCCGCTGATACAACCGATACTCTACCTTGGGGTTATGAGCGCAATACGAAAGAATGTTTGTAGCTTAAAGTAAATCAAAAATGAAATAAACGTGTGGAGGTAAACTGTGAATGGTATGAAAACTATGAATATATTGTATATGAACTAATAAAATTGATGCGCTGGAGGAAAAATATATTAAAAAAAGATATATTGAAACCGACTTTTTCTTAATTAATATCCTGTCCAACAAAATAATCCTGTGAGAGATGGGATAGAAGGTGGCGATTGAAAAGATCAATAATTTTAATTTGTTAAAATATTTTATTACACATCAGATTTCCTTATCCAGCTATTGTGGGAGTTGTCGAAACCCAGCCATTTTACAAACATTTTATTTCCGCGCTTCTTCAATACTCGTTCAATCAGATAAATATCGGGATTTTCAACTCTAAGTGCTCTTGCTCATAACAAGCATCGGTGATGGGTTCATCTTGATAATCTTTCGGACTGAACGTCACAGGGTTCGTATTTTTCCCTTGATGTATTGTAAATATTTCCGTTGTCCAGTTTGGAGAATAACCCTTGGCAAATATATTTTTGAATTTGCTTATCCCCACTGTGTCACCGCATCGAAATTTCGTCAACTTTTTTTTTTCTTTTTTTTTTTTTCAACGGTTCTCGAGTCGTGAAAACGCGTTGTAATAGCTGCTTCTTATTCTCCGAGTTCACGTCTTTCGGCTTCATTTTAATTGTGCGATGTTATATCTGGAAATCTATTGTTGTATCTGGAAATCAAATTTTTAAGAATATCGGTCCACTTGTAGCTTCCACGAAGACTAAATTGCATCCACATTTTGTTTTTCAAGGTACGATCAAAACGCTCGCAAATTGATGCTTTAAAATTACTGTATGTTGAGTAAATATGAATATAATACTTTTTCATGAGACTTTGCAAGCTATTGACACGAAAAAATGTTTTCCCGCATGACTATGTCAATAGTTGGGATCGAGGGGCTGTTCACTTGGATTTTGGGTGTACATGTGGCTTCCAACTGCCAAAGACTTCCAAAAACTTCCAAAGATTTTCAAAGACTTCCAGAGACTCCCAGAGCCTGCAAAAGACTTCCAGAGACTTCCGAAGAATTCCAAGGACTTCCACAGACTTCTAAAGACTTTGAAAGAATTCCAAAGACTTCCACAGACTTCTGAAGACTTCAAAAGACTTCCGAAATGCCTTCGTGCCCACCCAAGGGGGAAATCATGATATTCTTTTAGCAATTTTTCTCGGCCTTCTTTGCTCGGGCAGGCGGCGCCTATGCTGAAGCCTTCTTCGTTCCTCTCGTGGCTGCTTGAGCATCGGTGCTTGTCTGGAAAATGCCAAAGCGTAACCACCCTGCCCCCCCCCCCCAGAGATTAGCGTCCAAAGTGTAAAATTGAATGGCACATCTTCTTTAAATTTGAAATTTTTGAATTTTAATATTCTCTCCTCACCTTCCGGAAAGACCGTTCGACATTTATTGATTTTCACACAGTCATCTGTGTGTTTTGTTAGCGAATTTTCTGTTTTGAAGTGACACAAACATCTGTCGCACAGCCAAGTATGGGGTGCATTTTTTGAAATTTGCGAGCTGGCCAGCCGAGAAATATTTTTGATCTATGAAAAGTGATGCATCGGATTTCTGTATTCTCTTTCTGCTTCTTCTTCTTCTTCTTCGCTCACAGCTTCCTGCGTGAGTAGGTGTATGGTAGGTCTATCGGACCTCTGAGCGCTCAAATATACTGCCACTATTTCAAGCTTTCCCCGACGACGATCTTCCATGCCATTTACGTTAATTGACAAACCATTCATTTTTTCAAGCTTCGGTACGTCCTTTAGACTCATAGGAAAATTGAGTCCAGTGTACTAAAGCACTCCGCTGAACGGCGGGTACGACGATGTTCGCTCACATTTTTCAGCTGCAGGGTAAAGAGCTGCCGTCACAGACTGTAAGAAACAATAAGAATCGTCATTGTCATCGTCACTGCACGTTTTAATTGAATTTCTTTCGGTAGACTTGTGTACGTAGATAGCCCACCGCACAGAGGAATGTATTTGTTCATATTAACGACTAAGTTAATTATGGAAGAGAGAGACCAGCCAGATTTCTTTTCCGTAAACTCCTCAATTTTCACCAACAATTTATCCTTTACATTGTCACGGCACTCTTCGGTTTGCCGGACGTTATTTCCGAGCGAGCCCGGGTTACTTGCAAAGAAAAAAAAAGGGGATATATCTACACCAAAAAAAAATAAGTAGACACAAAAAAAAAAGAGAATACGGAAATTTATTCACGGGGTTTCAGGCGACTCGCTCACGCGACAACTTCGAACGTGGCGAGACCGCGTGGCACAAAAGAACTGACGAAAAAAAAGATACGCAAAGGAAAAGAAAAGAAAACGTACGAAAATAAAATGATGGCGATTATCACTATCTATTCGTTCGTTATAATTGTTTTTGGGCACCAGTCGACTTTAGTCGACGAAATTTCTGTCTCTAAGGACTCAAAAAAAAAAGAACAAATGACGGGGGAATTGACGGCAGAGAAAGAAAGATAATTAGCTGACGGAAAAATAGATAGAGAAATACGCAGGCAGGTAGAGAACGCGTGAGTGTCACACTTCTTATATACACATTTTTATCGTATATGTTTCTATTTTATTTAACCGTAGTTTCTTTTTTATTTTTATTTTTAGTCATTAAAATTGATTCTTTCGGAACAATTACTATTTGAAAATTGTGTACATATGGCATATATGTACACGCTGAAAACGTTTCAGTACATACTTGTCTTATAAAATTTTGTATGCATATGATTACTGACGCGCGCGCGCACACACACAGACACACACACACACACACACGCACGCGCGAGCGCATGCACGCACGCATATATTATATATGTACATACATAATATACATATACTATATACAGGGTGTATACTAGGGTGTGCGGAAAAAAAACAATTTTTTTTTTCGGTTGCATCCACCAAAAAAGTTGAAGTAAGGTAAAAAAAGAAGAATCCTAAAACGGGAGGTCAAAAAAAAATTATTTCGAACGGCGCATTGCATTTGAATATTTCCCATAAGAATAACATAGGAAAATATTGGGATTTCTGGATGTGGTAGTGCAACTCGTCAGAAAAAAAATCACACAAAGATGTCATTAACCTATTCTCATGGAGAATCGAATTCCCTACAAAAAAAGTTCTTACAAAAAATTAGCTCAGAACAACCGTTCAAGTGGAATATAACGCGAATGAATTCAGTGGAAATAACGCTGTCTGAAATTGAATTGATAGGAAAAAAAATAATTCAAAAGGCCGTAAAAATCGAATTTTTCGCTTTACGAAAAAACATTTTGGGGGTTTTTTGTAGAGAATGTTCTGCTCTAACATACTTGCATGAAATTGTTCTCAAAATATTTCTCTTATATAAAAAAAAATCAAGTACAACAAGAAATATAAAAGAAACGACGTTCATCATTGATCGTGTTTAGAAAAGCTTCATTCAATGAATTTGGTTTAATAAGATAGAATAGGTTTTTTTTACATTATAATGCTTAATAATCATCGTTTCTTTTTTTAAGAGTCTGTTTGTTGCAATTAGGGTATTTCTATCGATACTTTTGCACTATGCCCATTAAATATTGTAGCTGCTCTTCGTTTTTTGTTAATGAACCGTTATATGCTTCTATCAAAGCGACGTTGTTAGAGCAGAACATTCTTTACAAAAAACCCCCGAAAAGTTTTTTCGTAAAGCGAAAAATTCGATTTTTACAGCCTTTTGAATTATTTTTTTTTCCTATTAATTCAATTTCAGACAGCGTTATTTCCACTATATTCATTCGCGTTATATTCCACTTGAACGGTTGTTCCGAGCTAACTTTTCGTAAGAACTTTTTTTGTAGGAAATTCGATTCTCCATGAGAATATGTTAATGACATCATTGTGTGATTTTTTTCTGACGAGTTGCACTACCACATTCAGAAATCCCAATATTTTCCTGTGTTATTCTTATGGAAAATATTCATATGCAATGCGCCGTTCGAAATAATTTTTTTTTTGACCTCCCGTTTTAGGATTCTTCTTTTTTTACCTTACTTCAACTTTTTTTGGTGGATGCAACCAAAAAAAAAAATTGTTTTTTTTCCGCCCACCTTAGTGTATACTAACGTACTGATCATATTATGAGATTCGGATAGAGCGTCGAAAACGGTGGAGAAAAGTCCTTTTCGGAAATTTTGTAAAATCAAATTATGTGGAGTTATTAGCGATTTAAAGTCGACCAAGGTAGACCAACGTCGACCAATCAGCGCTCGATCGAAGAGAAATTTGAAAGGGTTGAGACAGCTGAGGGGACGACGTCGGTAGTAGCGAGGTTCGTGAAACAAAACACTCGTAAACCCACACCGGTGAACACTACACGGACGCGCGAGAGCGAAACAAATAAACGCTAGGCGTGCGGCAATGTTCATGCTTGTCGCGATGGCCTGGCTTATGAGAATAAAAACAAATGACGAGAATCAGCAAGATAATAATTTTTTCGCAATGATGAGTAAAAATTGATAAAAAAAATTTAGTAATTATTTATGATGGTGGCTTTTTCAAATGTTGGTTTTTAAAAATGTTTTTTTCAATCAAATCTTTTTATTTTCGGACCAAAAATAATGAAAAGGCGGAGAACTGAAAAAAAAATGCATCTTCTCTAGGCAGTCGCCAAAAATATTTTTTCGCGAAATTCTAAAGGGCAAATCTGCCCAGGATAGTCTCGAATTATTAAAAAAAAAACTCATTGTAGAGGCGGGTTATGATTCCGGTTCAGAAGATTCTCATCCGGTTTAGCCATTCGCAAGGTTCCATTTTGTCTTGATATTTTCAAGGGGATATCTGGCCAGGAACGGCTGAAATTGTTTTGAAAAAAACGAATCAGCAAAGTCAATTAGCCAGATCGTCGAAGCCTTTGCTTCAGCACTGACAATAATGATCGGCATGGAGCTGAGAGTAAAAAAAAAAATTAAAAAATTGTGGCTGGCACTTTTTGCGACTTTTTCATGTTCCATCCCTAGATTATTGTCGTCGGTGTTAGATAAACACGTTTGTCAAGGAATACAGCAAAAAGATACGGAAAAGCCGCTATTTTAAATAATATTCAAAAATTCATGATAATTTCACAAGTATTGGAAATCATTGTTAGAACGCAGATAAACATTCATTGCTCCAAAAATGTATTTAATTGAAAGAGCTCGCGACGGAAAAATGAAAACTGCAATGATAATTCAAATGAAACGAAAAATTTTTTGGAGTATGAAAACAAACGTTGAAAACTTTTTACCAAATAATGACGGGAAATTTTTTTGACAAAACTTTAATTTATTATGAATTTGTGCATCAAAAAAAGTGTGAAATAATTAACCGTACTTTGTGTATAATAATAATAAAAATTGTTATTAATTAATAAAATGGCATTTTGATATTCTCATTAATATGAAGATGCATCGCCAGGAATCTATTAAGCTAATAACCATAATACCGACAATAAAACTGTCAAATTATAAGGCTATTGGTTGATGAGAGAATCGACCACTCGAGCAATTTTCGTACTGCCTGAGATGTCGATAAATTCCGAGAAAGTTTATTCTTTGTGATTCTCACCATGTACGGGAAAATTGTGACCCACTCCGATTTTTGAGAATAATTATGAATCCACGAGAATGTTCAGATGATTCCACGACAGCAATACGTATGCTGTATGTTTTGACGGATGATTTCGAGCAACCAGGGTCGGAAAAAGTTGGTTATGGTACAGTCGAATAGAAAAATTATTTTCCCATACTTTGGTAAAAAAATTATTTCTCATCGTCTTTGAGTGGAGACTTTCATAGGGAAAGACTGAATAAGAAAACGTATTTGTGAGCATCCGGCTAGCAAGCTGCCAGAAGCTAAAAGGTGACAATACGATCAAATACAATAATTTTTAATCTTACTATGCATTCAAGTCGTGAGGAAAAATAAAAGTTTGAAAAAATCCTATAACCACGGGGACAAGCCATTTCAAATTTTAAATAAAGTTGTCACTCAATTCGTCGACGGTTCTTTTTATTGTGTAAATTTACGCATGAAGTGAATGTCGAGGAACGAAATTTTTTTCGATTCCATAATCGAGACGCATTTCATCCACAGCGTGAACGGTCAACGATCGACTAGTAGTAAAGCTTAAGATTAAGAAAAAATCGTTTCGAAAATCTACAATCCCCCTGCAAGAGAAAGGAATCGTGTTGTTTATTGAAAGGTTCAGTTCTGTTAAATGCTTCGATATTATCGATCCTGCTCTTCCTACTTGTGTTTTCTCCAGAAGGAATAACGAGCGCTCATGTAGTTGCGTCGCTACAAGTGACGCAAATTACGATCGAATTCCCTACATTTCTCACTATGGAAGATGAAATCGGCATTTCCAAGTGCAAAACTCCGTTCTACTCGATAATTTCAAAATTACGATACCCGTGTCGTGTTTGATTCAATCCCCTAGCTGTATCAATGAGCATTCGTAGCTGTCCGCACGAAAAAATGACAAGGGAACATCCAACAGCTTTCACTGCGCGAGATGAATTACGCCCTTCCCATCGAATCTTTCGAATTTTTACAATATTCGATTGTTGAATCCCTTGCATTGCGCACTGTTGGAGATGAAATCGAAATTTGCAATAGCACAATTCCATTATACTAAGTATTTGTAAATTTACGATGCCCTCGTCATGTTCGATTTCATCTCCTTGCGGATTTCGCGAGCGCTTGTTGTTCACCGAAAGGAAAAAAGGCGAAAGAACATTCTACTTATCTCACTGCTCGAGATGAAATCCATTTTTCTGATCGGACAGTTCAGTTTTTCTCAATATTCAACGACACGACATTCCATACTTGAGACTGATTTCATCTGTGCCTTTCATGGAGAATGAATGGTCAGTGGTGCAGCTGCAGATAAACGGGAAATCGTTTCAAAAATCTAGAATCTCCTTGCAGGAGACGGGATTCATGTTTTTTGTTGGATAGTATGGTTTTGTTTTATAGCAAAATATTATCGATCCTGCTATTGCAACTGATTTAATCTCCAGCGATAATTTCGAGAGCTCGTGTACTCGTATCGCTACAAGTGACGCGAATTATGATCGAATCCCCTGCATTGCGCACTGTGGGAGATGAAATCAACATTTCCAATTGCAAGATTCGGTTCTACCCAATATTTGTCCATTTACGATGCCCTTGTCATGTTTGATTTCATCTCTCTGCGGATTTCGCGAGCGCTCGTTGTTCACTGAAAGGAAAAAAGGCGAAAGAACATTCTACTTATTTCACTGCTCGAGATAAAATCCATCTTCCTGATCGGACAGTTCAATTTTTCTCAATATTCGACGACACGACATTCCATATTTGAGACTGATTTCATCTATGCCTTTCATGCCGAATGAACGGTAAGTGATGCAGCTTCAGATGAACGAAAAATCGTTTCAAAAATCTAGAATCTCCTTGCACGAGATGGGATTTGTGTTTTTTGTTGGATAGTATGGTTTCGTTTTATAGCAAAATATTATCGACCCTGCTATTACAACTGAAATAATCTCCAGCGATAATTTCGAGAGCTCGTGTAGTCGTATCGCTACAAGTGACGCAAATTATGATCGAATCCCCTGCATTGCGCACTGTGGGAGATGAAATCAACATTTCCAATTGCAAGATTCGGTTCTACCAAATATTTGTACATTAACGATGCCCTTGTCATGTTTGATTTTATCTCCTTGCGATATTCGCGAGCGCTCGTTGTTCACCGAAAGGAAAGAAGACGAGAGAACATTCTACTTATTTCTCTGCTCGAGATGAAATCCATATTCCTGATCGGACAGTTCAATTTTTCTCAATATTCGACGACACGACATTCTATATTTGAGACTGATTTCATCTCCGCCTTTCATGCCGAATGAACGGTAAGTGGTACAGCTTCAGATGAACGATAAATCGTTTCAAAAATCTAGAATCTCCTTGCACGAGATGGGATTCGTGTTTTTTGTTGGATAGTATGGTTTTGTTTAGTGGAAAAATATTACTGATCCTGCTATTGCAACTGATTTAATCTCCAGCGATAATTTCGAGAGCTCGTTGACCTGTATAGCTACAAGTGACGGAATTAGAATCGAATCCCCTGCATTGCGCACTGTGGAAGATGAAATCAACATTTCCAATTGCAAGATTCGGTTCTACCAAATATTTGTCCATTTACGATGCCCTTGTCATGTTTGATTTCATCTCTCTGCGGATTTCGCGAGCGCTCGTTCTTCACTGAAAGGAAAAAAGGCGAAAGAACATTCTACTCCTTTCACTGCTCGAGATAAAATCCATCTTCCTGATCGGACAGTTCAATTTTTCTCAATATTCGACGACACGACATTTCATATTTGAGACTGATTTCATCTCCGCCTTTCATGCCGAATGAACGGTAAGTGGTGCAGCTTCAGATGAACGAAAAATCGTTTCAAAAATCTAGAATCTCCTTGCACGAGATGGGATTTGTGTTTTTTGTTGGATAGTATGGTTTTGTTTTATAGCAAAATATTATCGATCCTGCTATTACAACTGAATTAATCTCCAGCGATAATTTCGAGAGCTCGTGTAGTCGTATCGCTACAAGTGACGCGAATTATGATCGAATCCCCGGCATTGCGCACTGTGGGAGATGAAATCAACATTTCCAATTGCAAGATTCGGTTCTACCAAATATTTGTAGATTTACGATGCCCTTGTCTTGTTTGATTTCATCTCCCTGCGGATTTCGCGAGCGCTCGTTGTCCACCGAAAGGAAACAAGGCGAGAGAACATTCTACTTGTTTCACTGCTCGAGATGAAATCCATCTTCCTGATCGGACAATTCAATTTTTCTCAATATTCGATTCTAATTCCGTCACTTGTAGCGATACAAGTAAACGAGCTCTCGAAATGATCGCTGGAGGTTAAATCAGTTGCAATATCAGGATCGATAATATTTTTCTATAAAACAAAACCATACTATCCAACAAAAAACACAAATCCCATCTCGTGCAAGGAGATTCTAGATATTTGAAACGATTTTTCGTTCATCTGAAGCTGCATCACTTACCGTTCATTCGGCATGAAAGGCAGAGATGAAATCAGTCTCGATTATGGAATGTCGTGTCGTCGAATATTGAGAAAAATTGAACTGTCCGATCAGGAAGATGGATTTTATCTCGAGCAGTGAAATAAGTAGAATGTTCTTTCGCCTTTTTTCCTTTCAGTGAACAACGAGCGCTCGCGAAATCCGCAGAGAGATGAAATCAAACATGACAAGGGCATCGTAAATGGACAAATATTGGGTAGAACCGAATCTTGCAATTGGAAATGTTGATTTCATCTCCCACAGTGCGCAATGCAGGGGATTCGATCATAATTCGCGTCACTTGTAGCGATACGAGTACACGAGCTCTCGAAATTATCGCTGGAGATTAATTCAGTTGCAATAGCAGGATCGATAATATTTTGCTATAAAACAAAACCATACTATCTAACAAAAAACACGAATCCCATCTCGTGCAAGGAGATTCTAGATTTTTGAAACGATTTTTCGTTCATCTGAAACTGCATCACTTACCGTTCATTCGGCATGAAAGGCGGAGATGAAATCAGTCTCAAATATGGAATGTCGTGTCGTCGAATATTCAGAAAAATTGAACTGTCCGATCAGGAAGATGGATTTTATCTCGAGCAGTGAAATAAGTAGAATGTTCTCTCGTCTTGTTTCCTTTCGGTGAACAACGAGCGCTCGCGAATATCGCAAGGAGATGAATTCAATCATGACAAGGGCATCGTCAATCGACAAATATTTGGTAGAACGTAATAGTGCAATTTGAAATGTTGATTTCATCTCCCACAGTGCGCAATGCAGGGGATTCGATTCTAATTCCGTCACTTGTAGCTATACAGGTCAACGAGCTCTCGAAATTATCGCTGGAGATTAAATCAGTTGCAATAGCAGGATCAGTAATATTTTTCCACTAAACAAAACCATACTATCCAACAAAAAACACGAATCCCATCTCGTGCAAGGAGATTCTAGATTTTTGAAACGATTTATCGTTTATCTGAAGCTGTACCACTTACCGTTCATTCGGCATGAAAGGCAGAGATGAAATCAGTCTCGAATATGGAATGTCGTGTCGTCGAATATTGAGAAAAATTGAACTGTCCGATCAGGAAGATGGATTTTATCTCGAGCAGTGAAATAAGTAGAATGTTCTTTCGCCTTTTTTCCTTTCAGTGAACAACGAGCGCTCGCGAAATCCGCAGAGAGATGAAATCAAACATGACAAGGGCATCGTAAATGGACAAATATTGGGTAGAACCGAATCTTGCAATTGGAAATGTTGATTTCATCTCCCACAGTGCGCAATGCAGGGGATTCGATCATAATTCGCGTCACTTGTAGCGATACGAGTACACGAGCTCTCGAAATTATCGCTGGAGATTAATTCAGTTGCAATAGCAGGATCGATAATATTTTGCTATAAAACAAAACCATACTATCTAACAAAAAACACGAATCCCATCTCGTGCAAGGAGATTCTAGATTTTTGAAACGATTTTTCGTTCATCTGAAACTGCATCACTTACCGTTCATTCGGCATGAAAGGCGGAGATGAAATCAGTCTCAAATATGGAATGTCGTGTCGTCGAATATTCAGAAAAATTGAACTGTCCGATCAGGAAGATGGATTTTATCTCGAGCAGTGAAATAAGTAGAATGTTCTCTCGTCTTGTTTCCTTTCGGTGAACAACGAGCGCTCGCGAATATCGCAAGGAGATGAATTCAATCATGACAAGGGCATCGTCAATCGACAAATATTTGGTAGAACGTAATAGTGCAATTTGAAATGTTGATTTCATCTCCCACAGTGCGCAATGCAGGGGATTCGATTCTAATTCCGTCACTTGTAGCTATACAGGTCAACGAGCTCTCGAAATTATCGCTGGAGATTAAATCAGTTGCAATAGCAGGATCAGTAATATTTTTCCACTAAACAAAACCATACTATCCAACAAAAAACACGAATCCCATCTCGTGCAAGGAGATTCTAGATTTTTGAAACGATTTATCGTTCATCTGAAGCTGTACCACTTACCGTTCATTCGGCATGAAAGGCGGAGATGAAATCAGTCTCAAATATGGAATGTCGTGTCGTCGAATATTGAGAAAAATTGAACTGTCCGATCAGGAAGATGGATTTCATCTCGAGCAGTGAAATAAGTAGAATGTTCTCTCGTCTTCTTTCCTTTCGGTGAACAACGAGCGCTCGCGAAATCTGCAGGGAGATGAAATCAAACATGACAAGGGCATCGTAAATCTACAAATATTTGGTAGAACCGAATGTTGCAATTGGAAATGTTGATTTCATCTCCCACAGTGCGCAATGCAGGGGATTCGATTCAAATTCCCGTCACTTGTAGCTATACGAGTACACGAGCTCTCTAAATTATCGCTGAAGATTAATTCAGTTTCAGTAGCAGGATCGATAATATTTTGCTATTAAGCAAAACCATACTGTCCAACAAAAAACACGAATCCCATCTCCTGCAAGGAGATTCTAAATTTTTGAAACGATTTTCCGTTTATCTGCAGCTGCACCACCGACCTTTCATTCTCCATGAAAGGCAGAGATGAAATCAGTCTCGAATATGGAATGTCGTGTCGTCGAATATTGAGAAAAATTAAACTTTCCGATCAGAAAAATGGATTTCATCTCGAGCAGTGAAAGAAATAGAATGTTCTTTCGCCTTGTTTCCTTTCGGTGGACAACGAGCGCTCGGGAAATCCGCAGGGAGATGAAATCAAACATGACAAGGGCATCGTAAATGTACAAATATTTGGTAGAACCGAATGTTGCAAGTGGAAATGTTGATTTCATCTCCCACAGTGCGCAATGCAGGGGATTCGATCATAATTCGCGTCACTTGTAGCGATACGAGTACACGAGCTCTCGAAATTATCGCTGGAGATTAATTCAGTTGCAATAGCAGAATCGATAATATTTTGCTATAAAACAAAACCATACTATCCAACAAAAAACACGAATCCCATCTCGTGCAAGGAGATTGTTGATTTTTGAAACGATTTTTCGTTCATCTGAAGCTCTTACCGTTCGAAGCACTTACCGTTTATTCTGCATGAAAGGCAGAGATGAAATCAGTCTCAAATATGGAATGTCGTGTCGTCAAATATTGAAAAAAATAGAACTGTCCGATCAGGAAGATGGATTTCATCTCGAGCAGTGAAATAAGTAGAATGTTCTCTTGTCTTCTTTCCTTTCGGTGAACAACGAGCGCTCGCGAAATCCGCAGGGAGATGAAATCGAACATGACAAGGGCATCGTAAATTTACAAATACTTAGTATAATGGAATCGTGCTATTGCAAATTTCGATTTCATCTCCAACAGTGCGCAATGCAGGGGATTCAACAATCGAATATTGTAAAAATTCGAAAGATTCGATGGGAAGGGCGTAATTCATCTCGCGCAGTGAAAGCTGTTGGATGTTCCCTTGTCATTTTTTCGTGCGGACAGCTACGAATGCTCATTGATACAGCTAGGGGATTGAATCAAACACGACACGGGTATCGTAATTTTGAAATTATCGAGTAGAACGGAGTTTTGCACTTGGAAATGCCGATTTCATCTTCCATAGTGAGAAATGTAGGGAAATCGATCGTAATTTGCGTCACTTGTAGCGATGCAACTACATGAGCGCTCGTTATTCCTTCTGGAGAAAACACAAGTAGGAAGAGCAGGATCGATAATATCGAAGCATTTAACAGAACTGAACCTTTCAATAAACAACACGATTCCTTTCTCTTGCAGGGGGATTGTAGATTTTCGAAACGATTTTTTCTTAATCTTAATCTTTACTACTAGTCGATCGTTGACCGTTCACGCTGTGGATGAAATGCGTCTCGTTTATGGAATCGAAAAAAATTTCGTTCCTCGACATTCTCTTCATGCGTAAATTTACACAATAAAAAAAAACCGTCGACGAATTGAGTGACAACTTTATTTAAAATTTGAAATGCCTTGTCCCCGTGGTTATAGGATTTTTTCAAACTTTTATTTTTCCTCACGACTTGAATGCATAGTAAGATTAAAAATTATTCTATTTGATCGTAGTGTCACCTTTTAGCTTCTGGCAGCTTGCTAGCCGGATGCTCACAAATACGTTTTCTTATTCAGTCTTTCCCTATGAAAGTCTCCACTCAAAGACGATGAGAAATAATTTTTTTACCAAAGTATGGGAAAATAATTTTTCTATTCGACTGTACCATGACCAACTTTTTCCGACCCTGGTTGCTCGAAATCATCCGTCAAAACATACAGCATACGTATTGCTGTCGTGGAATCATCTGAACATTCTCGTGGATTCATAATTATTCTCAAAAATTGGAGTGGGTCACAATTTTCCCGTACATGGTGAGAATCACAAAGAATAAACTTTCTCGGAATCTATCGACATCTCAGGCAGTACGAAAATTGCTCGAGTGGTCGATTCTCTCATCAACCAATAGCCTTATAATTTGACAGTTTTATTGTCGGTATCATGGTTATTAGCTTAATAGATTCCTGGCGATGCATCTTCATATTAATGAGAATATCAAAATGCCATTTTATTAATTAATAACAATTATTATTATTATTATACACAAAGTACGGTTAATTATTTCACACTTTTTTTGATGCACAAATTCATAATAAATTAAAGTTTTGTCAAAAAAATTTCCCGTCATTATTTGGTAAAAAGTTTTCAACGTTTGTTTTCATACTCCAAAAAATTTTTCGTTTCATTTGAATTATCATTGCAGTTTTCATTTTTCCGTTGCGAGCTCTTTCAATTAAATACATTTTTGGAGCAATGAATGTTTATCTGCGTTCTGACAATGATTTCTAATACTTGTGAAATTATCATGAATTTTTGAATATTATTTAAAATAGCGGCTTTTCCGTATCTTTTTGCTTTATTCCTTGACAAACGTGTTTATTTAACACCAACGACAATAATTTAGGGATGGAACATGAAAAAGTCGCAAAAAGTGCAAGCCACAATTTTTAAATTTTTTTTTACTCTCAGCTCCATGCCGATCATTATTGTCAGTGCTGAAGCAAAGGCTTCGACGATCTGGCTAATTGACTTTGCCGATTCGTTTTTTCCAAAACAATTTCAGCCGTTCCTGGCCAGATATCCCCTTGAAAATATCAAGACAAAATGTAACCGTGCGACTGGCTAAACCGGATGCAAATCTTCTGAACCGGAATCATAACCCGCCTCTACAATGAGTTTTTTTCTTCTAATAATTCGAGACTATCCTGGACAGATTTGCCCTTTAGAATTTGTGAAAAAATGTTTTCGGCGACTGCCTAGAGAAGATGCAATTTTTTTTCAGTTCTCCGCCTTTTTATTATTTTTGGTCCTAAAATAAAAAGATTTTGTCGAAAAAAACATTTTTAAAAACCAACATTTGAAAAAACCACCATCATAAATAATCACTAAATTTTTTTATCAATTTTTACTCATCATTGCGAAAAAAATTTTTTCCTGCTGATTCTCGTCATTTGTTTTTATTCTCATAAGCCAGGCCATCGCGACAAGCATGAACATTGCCGCACGCCTAGCGTTTATTTGTTTCGCTCTCACGCGTTCGTGTAGTGTTCAACGGTGTGAGCTTACGAGTGTTTTGTTTCACGAACCTCGCTACTACCGACGTCGTCCCCTCAGCTGTCTCAACCCTTTTAAATTTTTCTTCGATCGAGCGCTGATTGGTCGACGTTGGTCTACCTTGGTCGACTTTAAATCGCTAATAACTCCACATAATTTGATTTTACAAAATTTTCGAAAAGGACTTTTCTGCTCCTTTTTCGACGCTCTACCCGAATCTCATCATATGATCAGTACGTTAGTATGCACCCTGTATTGTCACGGCACTCGTCGGTTTGCCGGACGTTATTTCCGGGCGAACCCGGGAAAAAAAAGGAGAATCTATATACGCAACAGAAAAATAAGTAGACCAAAGAAAAGAATACGGAAATTTATTAAGGGGAATCAGGCGACTCGCTCACGCGACAATTTCGAGCGTGGCGAGGACGCGTGGTACTCAAGAATCGGAAAAAAAAGGACCGCAAAAAAAAAGAAAAACTGTACTAATGATTTTTGGGCGCCAGTCGATATTCATCGACGAAATTTCTAACTCTACTGACTCGAACGCAAAAAGAAAAAAAGCGGGGGGGGGGGGGGGGGGGTTACAATTACTCAGGGTCAATGAATTTCCCGGCGCGCAGGCCCCTCAATAATTACCCACGTCGGGTTTTCGGTAACACTGAAAATTAATCAAACTCGGAAATAATCGGGGAATTTACAATAAATAAAATAAAGTGAAAATGGGGACGACGGGTATGAAAAATCGCGGAAGTGTAGAAAGGGAGGGTCGCGCTGCGTCACCACACGCTCACGGGTCAATACAAAAAAAGGGTAATTCGTTGTAAATTATCTTCGGAAAAATTGCAGTTAAGAAAAGTGTAATGGAAAGGGCTTACTTTTTCGCTGGTGGGATTTCCACACGTGCTACTCGCTCTCGATGCTCGGTACGCTCAATGGCAGTCTCGATACCTTTCTCTCGCTCTCTTTCACTCTACAATGTTCGCAAAAAAAAATTGCTCGATACAATGGATAGCTTTTACTTTCGTCTTTACTCTTATAACGCTCTCGCTGAAGTGACGAGCTCGTCGTCTTCTTCACCGGGACTGCTCGTGGGAAAAGGATTCGGGAAAATTCGGGTAAGATCGGGGTCAAGGGCCTGCGAAATATTAATATGAGTCATCGGGGGATCAATAATCGATAGCTCATTGGGTCACCGGAGTCGTCGCCGCAGGCGCACGCGCCTTCGATGATGGATTTCCCGGCAGGTGCTGCCGTCGATGGCACGCGACGGTCGATTCGGCGACAAAGATCGTAGGGTGAAGAGGTGAGGGCTCCCTGTGGACACTGGCTCTCTTGCTGGCGTATGACTTGACGTCAACGCTTTGCGTTGATTTTTCCAATAATCCCAGTCGCTCGATATACCGACCGGGCCCTCATAGATGTTCGATTCCTTTCGGTGCTCTGTCCGTGTGAGGGCCTCGGCGTGGCGGTGTGAGTGGGATCCTCGGCGGAGACGGGAATGCTATCCGGCGTTGTCCTTGTAGCTCGTTCTATTCCGCCGTCCACCGGTTCCCTTTAATGCTTTTTGTCGGGGATTTGTAGGTCGGCGGGATTATTAAGGACATTATCGGGTTGATATGAGACTACGGAGATGGTGAAAGAAGAGCGACGAGGGACGACGGTGTTTTCGATGCTTTTTCGAGGCTTGGTAGTTCTTATGCTAATTTACATTTTTCGGGTTTTTTCGGCGTGTGGCGACGGACTTCGGCGAGGCGTACGCCTCGCCTGTGACGCAATGTCACAACATGTACTCTGAACCACTCTTTCATGTCTGTCGAGGGTGAAATAGCTTAATTCTGCGTATTAAAGAATTTATCATCTTCCATTATTTCATCGAGTTTGGTGATGTGAAAACGGCAGGCTAGAATAACGTTAACTTTTAAGTTGCCGGCTTTTCTTAAAACCTCGGTTATTTTCGAGATTATCAGTGGTTTTGTGTCATCAAGAAAACTTTGTACATCTTTGTGCTGTAGATTGATAACGACTCCAGTCCTAATTCTTTTCTTAAATGCAGTGTCCATGTCCTTCCACCGCACCTTGTCACTTTTTACAGTACCAGCACCGCATTTTTTCAGTTTTTCACTCAGCGACATCAATGTCGGTATTGTGGTCTGAATACCAATTTTTTCACCAATTGTCGGAACGTTTGCACGTAACACTTTGGCGTCATTCAAGTATTACGTAACGCTATTTATGCCCATTCTTGACCCCCCCTCCCCCATAGTAACACATAGTAACGCCCCCCCCCCCCCCGCGTTACGTTACATGACTTATTGCTAAGTTTAGGACGAGGCACTGAAAATTTCCACAAAATTAAGGTTATTCCTCCATGGACACAGTTAAATTGTTTGGCGATGTGGATACAATATGCTTTTAGCTTTCAAGTATTTATTCTTGTAATTGGAAATTCCAACTTTTACATATAAATAATATACTCTTACATACGTTATAATATGGCATTTATATTTTATTTTCTCATAATATGTGCCTTCTAAGACTTAATTTGCTTTCCATTTTCCTAAATTATTTGTTTAATTAACAGGTTATAATACCTGAAGTTTTTGGCGCACGTAAACAGGGACTAGTATAGTATCATTGCTCATTTCTTACATTTAAATATCGGTACAAATGGTACTGCTATATTATATTTTAAAGATACTGCTTGAAGCTGGAGTGAATCAGTCCACGGATTCTGAAGCCAATCTGCGATGGAATGAATTACTGGCGTGGAAGTTTGGCTGGCTAAGTTTACGGGGATCGAGATATTATTGAAATCGACGTCCTCTTCTTCGATCCATTCTGCATCATCCGATTGACTATTGGCATCTTGTATTATGCATATCAATTCACGAGCTCGGCGCACAGCAATACGTACGGGCCGTGCTTTTACAGATTACGCTGAAGATGCCTTGCTATGGACGTTTTTTTTATGCGAAATATAGTCAACATGTTTTGCATATTCGGTCAGTCAGCTGATCTTGTACCGATAGGCAGTAAAAATCGTATGGCATTATTTGAAATTCTCCGAGATCAGGGCGAAAATCCACTGACAATCTTATAAAGAGAGGTGCGAATTTCGCCTCTTTGCAATCAACTAAATTTGGTATTACTAGTTGAGATGAGGTTTGCCAAAGCGGAAAAGGTAGAGGTAGGAAGCCGTCTCGTAATATGGACTTTAAACGACTACGAGATTTTATGCAGCACCCTTGCGTATCATCGCATTTGGAAATTTGCAGAAGGTACTGTGATTCCATGACGTGTTTGCTGTACCAGGCAGCACTTTTTTCGGTGATCTGAACATCAGCTGTCTCTCCTGGAGGTATGTATTCCGCCAGTACGTCGTAGCCATCTATAACAATGTTGCTCCATACTTCGGAAAGGACGTTGCCGGCATGTTCGAAATTTTGTTTTTCTAAACATTCGTCAACTGTTTTTCCCTTCTTATCTAATTGCGTGGCAAAGTGGTCATGAGGTAGAATCAATCCAGCCAATTGTCTACTTAGAGGTGCCATGCGTCGTTCCACCCTGTCGTACGCACTCCTTCCAGGTGCATTAGTAGCGACGAAAATGGCATCCAAATCATAATCAAGAAAATGTTTGATAGCATGATTGATGACGTTTACATATCGGGGATTTTCATCAGGTCTACCATCGACTGTGATTATAAGAACAGGTTTAATTTCGTCCTCGCTATGGTCAATTGATGTCTGGTCAGCAGTTTTTTTAATTTTCGTCAGTTCTTTGAAACTGTCAAGATTCAAAACTCTAGCAAGATCAGTCGCATGTGTTGTTGCCGTAGAGGAAGAGTGCTTGCCTCTTCAAATGGCAATGTAAGTTGGACCAGAATATGTTACAGCCTCTGGACGACCCATTTCCTGATTTTTTATTACAATTCACGCATAAACAGACGGGATGAACTTATTTTTTTCGGCGTCCACCCAGTCATGGTCTGGAAGTTTCACTCGATATTCTAAGTGCATTAAGATGGGTGTTTCTTTGTTAGCGGCTGTTATGCCTAAAGGCACCCGCGCTTTGTTGTCCTGAGAGAGAAAGATGACTTGTTGGGGGCCTAAAATGGACGCTAGTGTTTCCAAATTTTTCAATGTTGCTTTAGCAAACTCTGTATCAATATGCTGTCTATGCACATCGTTTCGGGCCCGACGGAGTTTCACTGGTACAGTGCTGATATGTCGCTTCCCTTCAATTGAATTTGAAAGTCGTGGTAATAGGTGTAAGTAAGTCCCACGGCGTGACAAGGTGAACCCCATATCCTGCAGCTCCTCGTGCAATTGTGACAGGCTACGACAGCTTCTGATCATTGTTGATCTGCGGCGTTTATCTGCTGAACTGCCGTGAATAGCTATATCTATAATTGCCTCCAATAAAGTAGGCTGTTGTTCAACTAAGGAGGGTTGACCGGGTTTTTCGTGAGGGGCTAACTGCTTCAGAGCTTCTGGGTGTTCCGTACAAATTTTTTTGATTTTTTCTTTCATAGTTTTACGGTGCTTCTTTTGTCTCCCAGCATTTTTCAATTGCACACACAATTTTTTTTTCTCTTTTTCGAGTTTATTCGTAGTATCCCTGATTTTTTTTTCGAAATTTTTGGTCAACAAACTAGAGTCTCGTACGTCACGCAAGTGTTGCACTTCTTTCTCGTACATATTTATCATTTGAATAGTTTTCTCCTGAGCAGGCTTTGAGCGGTTTTGTGGTTCGTTATGTGCAGAATCATCATCCAAATCTAATTCTTCCGAAGCTATAGCCTCGTTTTCTTTATTAATTTTATTCTGTGATCCAGATTTCTCAGCTCCAATTGCAATTGGTAAGATTTCACCGATTGAACCCGTTAATGGAGTTCTGTTTGTGGATGAATGCGACTTTCCCAATGGCTGACCATTTGGCTAAACAGACGTAATATCACGTATGACATTTGACTGAGCTCTTAATTCATTGGCTATGTTCAATACTTGATTCGAATCTACAATTATTTCTAAGCAAATACGTCTAATTAACTATGATTTCACAATAAATTTTGCCTTGAAAAAATAAAGGGATCAAATTTCGAATTTTTTTTCTATTGATCTTTGGCTTTGGTATCAATAATATTGGCTGGTTCCATTTCAAACCACCCAGCAAGATCGGGACGAAAAATTCAAACGACTTGTAAATAATTTATATGATTCTGTGGGTAATTTAAGGGGACCGGTATTTGGTCATTTTGCTCTAAAAAAATTTCATCTCTCTGCACGGCTATTACCATTTTTTGTCAAAAACTTGTTTTTACAGATTCCGTAAATTTACGAAGAGTTAGTATCCGAAGAGTTAGTATCTTTAAAGAACTATTCGAGAAAAAATTGGTGAGAGAAAAAAAAAATATGCAATTCCTGAAAATCGGGGTTGAATTTTTTCGGATTATTTTATATTACGTTCAATAACTCCGGCGATTTTGTGTCGATCTTCCTGAACTTGGAATTTTCTCAAAGAAGATAAAAATACGCACATTTGAAAAAAAAATCACTCAAATCCGTTAATTCGTTCAAAAGTTATAGCACTTAAAAAAAAACAGTAAATTTACGGAATCTGTAAAAACGAGTTTATGACGAAAAATGGTTATGGCCGTGCAGAGAGATATAATTTTTTTAGAGCAAAATGACCAAATACCGGTCACCTTAAATTACCCAAAGAATCATATAAATTATTTACAAGTCGTTTGAATTTTTTCCTCCCGACCTTGCTGGGCGGTTTGGAATGGAACCAGCCTATTAAGAGGCGCGGCAGAGCCTCGAGACAAGTACATTTCCTCCTATACCGACATGTCGAGAGGTACTACAGCCTCTTATACGCCACACATCGAGCTTATACACGGGAGTATATCTATATAACGAAACTTATTTTTCTAATTATCAATTAATTATACAGACTTCGGCAATGATATTAATACTAATATTTTTTATTTTTTTTTCTCTTTCGATTGGTACCCAAATGAATGCTGTAGCTATTGACATATGGGAGATATCGCATTTTATTTTTTATTTTCAACGTACAACGATCATCATTTTTTCGCTCCGCAAATTTTTCACTCCGCAAATTTTTCGCTCCACTAATTTTTCGCACCACCAACATAACCACACTAACCGTCTTCAGTCCCGTGTCACGCTGAAAGGCCGAAAAGACGCGATACCGGCGCATCTTGAAAAAATATTTATTTCTAGATAAATATTTTTTTCATTCAATGTGGTTCTGTGTTAAAAAAGAAAAGTTTCGTCCAGGCTGATCGCACCATAATTTTTGGTGTCTAAGTTAATCGCGTCATAAATTTTTGGCGTCCAGGTCGATCGCTCCATATTTCTTCGTTTCTAGAGGTCAATCGCGTCGTAGTTTTAGGTGTCTAGGTCAATCGCGTCATAGTTATTGGAATCCAGGTTGATGGCACATTGGTTCTTGGCGTTCAGGTCGATCACGTCATAGTTCTTGGCGTTCAGGTCGATCGCACCATTGTTCTTCGTGTCCAGGTCGATCGCACCATAGTTCTCGGCGTCCAGGTCGATCGCGTCATAGTTCTTGGCGTCCAGGTTGACCAAGCCACAGTTATTGGTGCCTAAGTCAATCGCGTCATAGTTCTAGGGGTCCAGGTCGATCACTCAATGATTCTTGATGTCAAGATTAATCGCGCCATAGTTCTTGGCGTCCAGGTCAATCGTGTCATAGTTCTTGGCGTCCAGGTCGATCGCACCATAGTTCTTCGCGTCCAGGTCGATCGCATCGTAGTTTTTGGCGTCCAGGTCGATCGCGTCATAGTTCTTGGCGTCCAGGTCGATCGCACCATAGTTCTTCGCGTCCAGGTCGATCGCATCGTAGTTTTTGGCGTCCAGGTCGATCGCGTCATAGTTCTTGGCGTCCAGGTCGATCGCGCCATAGTTCTTGATGTCTAGGTTAATCGCGTCATAGTTCTTGGTGTCTAGGTCAATCACGTCATCGTTTTTAGCATCCAGGTTGATCGCACGTTACTTCTTGGCGTCCAGCTTGATCGCACCATAGTGCTTGGCGTCCGGGTCTTACGCGCCATTTATATGCGTAATGCCTTGCCGTTGATCTGGAACTTAAGAACTACAGAGCGCGAGGCCTGGACAGCGTAAAACGCATTCCCATCAACTTGGAACTCGAGAACAATCGAGCGGTAGACCTGGACGGTGGAAAACGCAATCCCGTTGACCTGGAACTCAAGAACTACGAAGCGTGAGACCTGGATGACGGAAAACTCATTCCCGTCGACCTGGTTCTCAAGAACAACGGAGCGCAGAGCCTGGACGGCAAATAACGCCTTCCCGACTACCTGGTGCTCAAAGATTACGAAGCGCGGGGCCATTCCAGGACGGTAGGTGACGGATGCCCGTCGACCTGTGCTCAAGAACTACCGAAAGTGATACCTGGACGGCAGGAAAAAAGATCCCATGACCTGGGGATCTGGTGCTACGGAGCGCACCACCACATGTCCATCGGGAGCAAAACATAAAAATAATCAAACGTAAAAATTAATTGAAAAATGATAACTCTGGGTGACGAATGATGTTCCGGAGGATCTGTTTATTGCGAATTTGTACTCGTCTAATCGATTACAAATAATTGATTGAATATATTACTTTCATAATTTATAATTAAACGTTGTTCAATTACAATTTTAATTTGTAATTAAATTCTTGTCGATTTCAAATTACATTTATAATTTGTAGTTACACAGAAGTTTAATTACAAATTACATTTGTAATTTGAAATTAAAAGAAGTGTAATTAGAAATTTTATTTGTAATGGGTAATTGAAAAGAGTGAAAATTGTAATTACAGATTATATTTCTAATTTTTAATTACAAAATGTTCAATTACAGATCACATTTGTAATAGTCCATTGAAAAAAGTTTAATTTCAAATTACATTTGTGATTTGTAAGTAAACAAAGTTTAATTACAATTTCACAACTCGGTTCGGTACAGACAATTCAAATTTCAAAGGACCTGCGCATACGGACAACATGCTTCATTTTTCTGTACCAATTCGGTTATAGACTGCGTTTGTCTGGATCAAATCGCTTCATGGGATTTTTTTTTGTAGTGCAATGATTTGTCGAATTTTCCCTTGTTCAGTTGACTATGATGGCTTTTATGAGTAGAATTACGTGGGTCGCGGTCGGGTTCAGTCTGCATTTCATTGATATCTTACAAACGAAGCTCTAATATTCCATCGCGAAAAAAAAGATAGTGCTCGATACTATAATGAACCGACTATAGAAAAGCAATGCTTATGATTTTTATAACTCAGCGATGGTGCTTTGTATCAAGAATCGAAACTCAAAGATGTTTGAATTGATCATGCGAGCACTTTCAAGAATAGGGAGACCTCATTGATAGGATTTTGTACGCATAGAATATTTTGGAGTTCGCTAAACTTGCTAACGATCTAATAAAAAAAAATGCAAATGATAATTCGTGCGCTAGGTGCTAGATTGGGGCTTCTGAAGTTGTGAAATAATGAAACCATTCCATAATTGTACGAAATGTTTTGGCAAGACAATTTATGCCGTCAAAAATTGTTCAATTCTACCCTGAGCATAGTAGTCGCCATTCAAAGCTTTTACATAGAAGTTACATCGTAAATATATGTCGACATATATAATGCTTTGCAAAAAAAAACCAAATGCCACCAAAAACACCATGAATGGTGTATAAAAACTTGAGACAAGTACATTTCCTTGCGTCGTTTTGTTTATGCTTACAAAAAGATGTCAAACCCAAATATTTGACAAATAACCCTTTACAAAAAGATGTCAAACACAAAAAGTTGTCAAATAAATTCAAATAATCTAAGTCACAGTTGCCAAGTACATCAAGCATTTTCATTGTTTACATTTTTATTAACCGTTTATAAGTAAGTAACAACGCTCGAAAACGTATTGAAACGGACTTAAGGACTTAATCTAAAAATTTAATGTTTGAAAGATTTTATTGAAAAAAAATTCGCATTGAAAAAAAAAATCCGAACGAAGTACTTGGCGAGTTATGTAAAATGACTGTACAGACTACCTGTTACGAACTCGCCAAGTACTTCGTTCGGATTTTTTTTTTCAATGCGAATTTTTTTTCAATAAAATCTTTCAAACATTAAATTTTTAGATTAAGTCCTTAAGTCCGTTTCAATACGTTTTCGAGCGTTGTTACTTACTTATAAACGGTTAATAAAAATGTAAACAATGAAAATGCTTGATGTACTTGGCAACTGTGACTTAGATTATTTGAATTTATTTGACAACTTTTTGTGTTTGACATCTTTTTGTAAAGGGTTATTTGTCAAATATTTGGGTTTGACATCTTTTTGTAAGCATAAACAAAACGACGCAAGGAAATGTACTTGTCTCAAGTTTTTATACACCATTCATGGTGTTTTTGGTGGGATTGAATGATACCTTCTTCAATCCTATCCTACTCGATGAAGATGCAGGCCCAGAATTGTTTATTTCACGAGTATCAGAGGAGTCCTGTGAATATAAAAAAAAAAAAACTGTATTAATGGGGAAAAAATTATTAAATCTACTGGATTTTCTTATATTGTCGGAACGGAACACCAGAAGTATTCTTGCCTGAATATGTCAGGCTTTTAATTAAACCCCTAGTAATGTTGATGCATTTATCACGTTTTAATAATGGATAAAGCGATTTCATGTTTTTTTTTTTCAATCCAAACTCAAATTAATCCAGTTATCATTTTAAGAGATTTTAGGCACTTGCATGTTTTTTGAATCCAAATTGAAATTTTGTCAGTTCATGTCAGTTAAAAACATTCAGGTACTTAAAAATTTTATCGGCATACAGTACCTGTAAATAACAAATGAATATTATATTCATAAATACCTTAGGTGCGAAGAAATTCACGATACTGCTACTCTTCTTCTTTGTAGTGGCAATTGCCAATTCCTTGATGCGAGCATCAATGTGATTTGTGAATGATACTGTGCCCACTTTGAATTCGGCTTTACTTTTCTGCCAACATTCATTCACTTCTTTCTGGCATTGTGCTACAGGCTTCTGTGCAAAACACTTTTTATAAGCGGTGGACAATCGTTGATACAAATCTCCTGTTGCCGATGACATTTTGCCATTCTTTGCAGACACGTGCTGTTGTTGACATTCACTCCGACACTCTATTCACTGAACACATGGAATCAAGACCTCTACGCACGGCCGACGGCACTGTGGATACTATACAGCGGCCATGATGAACGTTACGCGAGCTAAACTCGAGAGGCCGCCAGTATAGCATATCGCGCGCGCGATTCAAGTCATCAGCAGTGACATGTTCGTAAACTTGAACGGCTTTTCAAGTTAAAAATGAAAAAAAGACTGTAACGTAACATTTGCCGATACCCCCCCCCTCACCCCCCGTAACAAATAGTCACGGTTTGACCGACCTCTCCCCCCCGCCCCCCGGGCATTACGTAATACTTGAATGAGGCCTTTGCCCAAAATCTTCACATGTTTATCACTGAACTTTATCCACTTTTGCACTGAGGCTGGTCTAGATTTTCTCCTAATTATGGAATATGCCTCCTCCATAAGCGCGACAGTCTTCTTACACATTTTCGGATCCATGTTTTTTTTTTCCGACCGATAATATTTGTCTGAATGCACGGGAGAAAATGTGAGCTAGTGATGGGGAAACGCTTATATATATCGGCCAGAAGAATACCCGTTAGGGACACTTGAACGCTTTTCATTCTCCATCCATGCTGATAGCAAGAAAACGACTTAGCGCGTCATAGCGGCATTTCATGAACATCAAAGCCTCATTTTCCGGCAGTTTGTCAAAATATCTAAACACTGTGCAGGCTCAAGCGTGTTCAATCATGCAAGATGGCATCATCCGCTCTCGAAGGCTCGAGGGTTTGAAACACGTTGAAACACGTCGATGACGCATATTAGTATATCATTTTCCGTTAAACTTTTTTTCTCCATCAATACAGATTCAATCAGTTTGCCGCATTTTTAAATTCGTAATCTAAATCGCTCAGGATCACGTACAACTTTTTCCCATCTTGGTGCTAGCTTACTGCTTCTTTTTAAACATTGCGCATGCGCAAGCGTGTATTGCATTTTCCGTTGAATTTTTTCTCCATCAATACAGACTGAAACAGTTTACCGCATTTTTTAATTCTTAATCTAAATCGCTCACGATCACGTGCAACTTCTTCCCACCGGCCTCGGCGAGCGGCTCTGTACGCATAATCCCATGCACACATCACATGCATTTGCACTCGAGTATCGAATCGAACGTGCTTTTCCATATTTTCAATCTGCTCTTCGTCCCAATTTCATCGCGGTTTGAAAAAAGATCTGTCGCAACACCCTGCGCTACATCTGCTCATGCACCAGTCAGTGATAGGGAAACGCTTATATAAATGCGGTCAAAAGAATACCTGTTAGGGATATTTTCAACGCTTTTCCTTCGGGTGCCGAGGACGAGCCTGACACTATCATAGGCGCCTCTAAGATTTTATGACCTCATGTTTGGCCTTTTCCAGACTGCGGTCTGACCCTTAGCACAAGAACCAGATATGATTTATGACTAGCGATAAGGTTGCGACCAAGAGACGCCCTGGTCCAGTAGGGTAGTGTCGTGTGTGTGGTCGAAAGACCTAATGCTCCGGCCCACTGTTTACCTGTTAGAGATGGCGATATTCCAATGCCAGCATGAAAGACAAGCTGCATTGCAGCTGTCAGAAATAGAGGCATTCTAATGCCACCCTCAAAGCTAGCCCCGCCCCCTCCCGGTAGATCGTCTAAATGCATCCCGGCTCTTCGAGATAGCCCCCCCCCCCCCCCCCCCGCCCCCCGGGTTCGTGTCGCGGCTAAGTGGTTCGCGTCTGAGCTAAAAATGTCTGTAAATGCCGGTAGTAGGGATCTTGGGCTAGAACCGGCCCTGTTAATCCACTATATATAAATATACATACACTAATTAGTGATTTGTTCTGAGCTGAATGCTTTTAAAACTCATAAAAAAATTTTGTACGTGAGATGTGAGGAGGGGGGGGGGGGGGTTATATGATAAAATGAAATGCAATAACATTATGTCTTGAAATTAGTCCTGACGAATGCACACAAAAATATATGGGGGAAATCGGCGCACAGGTGATTTCAGCTATGAAAACAAATTTTAACAAAATTTCCCAGAAAATCTTTACTTGTGACGAACCGAGGTATTGCTAAAACCCAAACCCGCGCTCATTGCAACACAACAGAGTCATCAGATTCCAGAGAGTACGCCGAGTTTTGCGACAGTCACTCTCTGGAAACTCGAGCAAACCGCGCGTCAGCAGATTACGTCTTTTGACTTTACGTCTTTTGACTCTTGCTACCTTACCAAATGACCTAGATTATTCTATCCATTGCATCACATATGAACTAGATTATTGGGTCCCTTGCATTAACAGATTTCGTAAATCATCGAGACCTACATCCATCGATGATTTCTCAATCCACCCCCACGGGACCCTTGCAGCCGGACGCCCAAAGCTGACGAGGGTTCTCTCGACATATTATAAAATTAGTCTTAATACGATGCTCTTAGCAATCGGTCGATAGATTCCGTTCCTTAGCGGCAAGTCCGTTCGCGTACCTAGGTTCTCGCGGGCGTGATTGACGTGATCTTCTCAAACCCTTGTTTTAGACAAGTGTATAAGAACTCATTAAGTGAAGGATCACCTTAGCGGCGCTTCACTTCCTCTGTGATATAATTGTTCGTGCCAATTACCTTAGTGGCATTGCGCGTCAGTGTATCGTAAAGTATAACATTCAACCTTTGTAACAACTTACACCATTATTGTAAAAGTGACTGATCGATCTGCGTTCTTGAATAAATACGTTCGTGTAAAACCACCTTTACTCCTTCATTGCATCACAGCTCATCTGATCATCACCAACTACAACTATATACAAAGTGAGGTGCTACCCAGCTTAAATAGGACAGAGAATCCATTCGCCGGGGCCTTTGACTTCAGCGAATAAAATAATAATGATAACAAGTTACGACGGGGTAAATAAATCCGTGTGTAATGAATTGGTGTCAGAAATGGCATCTTCTGTCCGATAACTCTCACCCTTAGTTAATTTGTAAAATTTTTGGAAAAAAAAAATTGAATTATTAGCACCTCAAAACCGAAATGGCCGAAGCTAATTCTCAATAATTGCTTGTGTCACTCTTAGAGCAAACGAATATCGCTGATAGGAGAAAAGAAACGAAAGAAGCTGCGCGAAGTTTACCGGAATATGATGGTGAAAAAAAAGTAGTCAAAGTTCCTTAAGCGAATCACCGAGGAGTTTGAGCAACTCGAAAACGCTGATGAGACCTTATACCTGAAAGAGGTTAAAGTCAAGCTTACAGGTGCAGCACGGAAATTACTCGATGGATGCGATATAGGTACTGTTAACGCACTCATTAAACATCTTAAAAACAAATTCTCACCTGGGAGAAGCGCAAGCTCCTATCTAGGTGAGGTCAATCGACTCAGTATTAAGGATGATGAGTCGGTGCAGCAGTACGTCACGCCCACGACAGAACTCATGACACGAGCGAGAGCAGCTGTGAAGGGCGACCGGACCAGAGAGGAAGCTAGATGCAGTCTCAACAACCTTGAAACCCAGGTACTGAACAGCTTTTTGAGAGGCTTGCCTGAAAAATTTTACTATTGCATATGTCATCATAATTCAGCTACTGTCGATGCCGCCTATGATCTTGTAATTAACGAGGTTAGAGAAAGACGTAATCGGCGCCACGCCCTTGGCTCAAAATATCACCGCTCGTCGCGCACTCGGAAACGTGATAAGCGAAAATCTCGTAAAGGTAAGAAAAACCGTAAAAGGGAACGATCCTCGAGTAGTTAAGAGACAAGTTCTGATAGCAGTAGCAGCTCTGACTCATCGGAATCGTCAGAGGAAGATCGGAAAGGCAGCAAGGTATATGCTGTTGACAGCGACCACTTAACCGATGGACGAGAAGAAAGATATCGACGATGGGAACCGCGAAACCGTAACTACGGATACAGAAAAAGCTACTACTCCCCAACGCGCCCCTGCACGCAGTGTGAGGGAAAGGGTCGCATCCCTTATGAGAAACAGGAACCTCGAGTACGCGTGAGAACACCTCCACCGTACAATTCATTTCGATCTTCATCAGGTACCTCCACGGAGTCTTTAAACTTCGAGGGCGCTCGCCCAGATCATCGTGGAGCGAGCGGAAAGAGCGAGAGAAGTCGCGAGGAACCGGAGAAAAGGGACATTAGGATCATGACAGCAAAAAGGGAGAAGAACAAGCATGTTCGCTTTCACGAAAAGGAAAGAAACAGTGCTTCCTCAAAGAAATTCCATCTGTGAGGCTAAAAATTTCCTCGCCTTAATTCAAGAACGGACACGCAGAGTTCGTCGTAGACGGCGGCTCATCCCTGAACTTCGTGCATGCCACTGCCCTCAGCAGAAATGTGACCATAGATACACGTGACCGTCAGGCAGTGAGAAGCGTGCATCCTGAAAGGATTTGGACGAAAGGGAGAGTCGTTATCGACGTTAGAAAATCAAAGGCACTATTCCATGTATTCGAGGAAGAACCATTGCCACGAGCCGACGGATTGCTTGGTGCGCCCTATTTACACCAAGAAAAAGCTGAAATATCATATTACCATGGGACATTGGTCACCGCAAGCGAACCAGTCAGACCAATCCCTTTTTGCAATCGCGAAGAAATCGACTCGGTCCGAGGAGAATACGAAAAGTTAAAGATCCATCTTGAAGGGCGTAGTAGAACGCAAGTAGCTATCAAGGTCCGCAATACCAATGCTTACGACGGATATCTAAGGCGCATCGACCTTGGGCCACATATACACATTGGAGAAGCCGTGGTAAGAAATCACGACGGCACTTGTTACGCCATAGTCTCCAACACAAGCCACGAGCCAGTTGACATTGAATTGCCATCACAAGAACTCGAGCCATATGAAATTGTATCGCTCCACGCGCCCGACTCCGACGCCGAGACATCGAGCGAGTCATGTATTGAAACGAAGTCAACAAAGAATAGAGTGAAAAAAATTTTGCAAACCTTGCGACTCGATCATTTGAATGAATACGAGCGACAATATGTGCAGAAACTCGTTCAAAAATTTCCTGATATATTCTATTTAAAAAGAGACAGTTTAAAAGGATCAACACGCGTTGAACATGAGATCCCCACTATCAACGACAGACCGATACATACCAAACAATATCGTTATTCAATGGTACATCAAACGGAAATTGAAACACAGGTGAATGGACTGCTATCCAATAAAATTATCAAACCTTCACACTCGCCATACAATTAACCACTATGGATTGTGCCTAAGAAAGTGGATTCACAAGGTGACAAACGATGGCGAATGGTAATCGATTATCGACAATTGATTGAGAAGACCATTGGCGATGGCTATCCACTACCGAATATATCCGAAATTCTCGATAGACTAGGGGGAGCGAAATATTGTTCGGTATTGACCTTGATAGTGGTTTTCACCAAATTAAGGTCGCCCCGAAAGACAGTCTTAAAACAGCTTTCACGACTCCACGCGGACACTACGAGTTCCTGAGGATGCCGTTCGGATTCAAAAATGCAACGGCAACAATCCAACGCCTTATGGACAGCGTTCTATCGGGTCTTATCGGCACAGAATTGTTTGTGTACTTGGATGATATAGTCATCTTCTCAACATCCTTACAAGAACATCGCATAAAAGTCGATTGACTCTTCAGACGACTCCGAGAAAATGGACTATCTCTGCAAGTAGACAATGCGAATTCTCGAGAAGGGAGGTCAATTATCTCAGACACATACTCGGAAAGGACGGAGTGAGTCCCGATCCGAAGAAGTTACGGGCAGTAGAACAATTCCCTGTGCCGAAAACACCGAGAAATATAAGAGAATTTCTTGGACTCGCCGGATATTACCGGAAGTTTCTTCCGAACTTCTCTGGAAGAGCCAAACCGCTTTCCGACCGCACGAAGAAAACAGTGAAATTTCAATGGACCGACCAACATCAACGAAGCTTCGAAGATCTCCGCGATGCGTTATGCAGGAAACCCATATTGCAATATCCCGATTTCAGCAAGCCGGTTATACTTACGACTGATGCGTCCGACATTGCAATCGGAGCTGTGCTGAGTCAGGGAGATAAAGTGGGCCAAGACCTACCAGTTCAGTATGCCAGCCAAGTATTTAACTCTGCAGAAAGGAAATATACAACAACAGAAAAGAGTGCCTCGCTATGGTATACGCTGTGAAATACTTCCGACCGTATCTGTATGGAAGGAAGTTCACTCTTGTGACGGACCATCAACCACTAGTTTGGCTACACTCTGTGAAAGATCTTTCCTCGAGATTAATGAGATGGAGACTGCAACTGGAAGAATATGGATACCAAATTGTCTATAAAAAAGGGAATAAAAATCTCAACGCAGATGCTTTGTCGAGAAATCCTCCTGCAGAAAGTTTTCCGTTAACACCCAAGGACGAGACGGAACTGCAGGCTGACGGAACAAACAAAGAAGAGTCGAATCAAAGTACGATCGCCAGTAGAATACGCAATAAAGGTCGAGCGGCGACCAAAACCGCCTACCATGATCCAAGTTCCTGGGAATTATCAGAAGAAGACGAGGCAGTCACTGACGACGCGCAACCTCTATTCACCGCTTCTCCAGGCGATACTTCCACCGAGAACGACGAGGAAGAACTGGAGGAAGAAGAAATGAATACTTCCACACAATCGGATCCACGAGGTTACCGCTTTGATACATCGATTGCCATTCAACGCGGTGCGCATGGCCTTACAATAGACGAGCAAAAGAAAAATGACGGAGGCTTTCACATGGACTTCCTCAAACGATCGCTCTTCCTGTAGAACTGAATCACGATTTCGACGAAGACTCGGAACCTAGCGGAAGGGAATTTACATCCGAACAAATCGAGTTCCTGCAAGAAACGCTCAATGACAACCCAGAAACCGCAAAGGAAACCGAAGACGCACATGATTAAACTGGGAGAAATGCAGAAGTAGCTCAAATTAACAGAAAATCAATTATCAGCGGAAATCTATTGAAGAATCAAACAAACAGAAGCAGTAGAAGAATCTCGACAATGCGAACGCCAACGAGAGGCGAACGACCTGAATGCGGATCTACTCCTTGTAACGTCTGTTTCTCAGTAGAAACTGGACGAGCTACAGGAAGTACGCACAGCTCTCTAGTTGAAACTAAAACCAATTTATCATCAGACTCATCAGACACATCATATTCGTCAGAAAACGAACAGATAGCAGCCAAAGCAGCGAATCTGAAACTGAAGAAAATTCTTCCGTGGAGTCAACAATCATCAAGACTCAAATTATCCTCACGCCAGAGTAACTCAAATCTCAGAAAAGAATTTTCGTGCATTTCGTGTCAGCTGACGGAGTGATCTGCCATCCTATCGGTCTGCAATTATGCGATCTTGGTTATATCGACACTGAAATGCTCTCACTAGAGCTAAAATGGGAAATGATCGTACTTAGCGCTACAGGAAAAACCAAGGTCATTAGCATCGCTGCCACGAGGGAATACTACCAAAAGCTTCCGGTCAAAAATCTAAAAAATGCACTCGAGAGCCTAAAAAAATCCTTAAAGGCTGAAAATATAAAGGAAATACGAATAGCTGTTTTCGGTGACGGCCACGATGAAGTATCGCCCTATGCATTCAAAACCCTGTTGGAAGACACATTTTCTAAGAGCGCCTGCAAATTGACGCTGTGCACAGGCAAAATAGAGACGCCACCCACCGTAGAGCGGCAAGAAATTATCTGGAAATGGCACAGCGAACACATTGGAGGGCATAAGGGTGTGAAAAAGACCTACGAACGTCTGAAACAACGGTACCAATAGAAAGGCATGAAGAACTATGTTCAAAATGCCGTACGATGCTGCCACAGTTGTCAACAACAAAAATTGGTTCGAATAAAAACAAGAGAACCAATGGTAATAACGGATACACCAGTGGCTGCATGGGAAAAAATTGCCGTGGCTATACTCGGACCATTACCCCTCACAAAACGAGGTAATCGTTTCGTCTTAACCACCATCGACTTGCTTACGAAATTTGCTCGAGCTTTCGAATTACCGGACATGAAATCGAAAACAGTAATTCAAACCCTCGACCGCGAATATTTCGCAATACACGGCACTCCACTAGTTTTGCTCAGCGATAACGGGAAATGCTTCGTTAGCCAACGAATAAAAGATTTTCTCAAGGAGAGAAAAATCTACCACGTCAAAGCCACGACCTACCACCCACAAAGCAACGGAGCATTAGAATGAAGCCACCAGGAAATTGCCAACTACCTGAAACATTATATAAAAAAGGAAAATGAATGGGACGAAATTTTGCCTTACGCTATCAGTCGCACAACGCCATAGTACACACGAGTCGACAAAATTTACACCATATAAGATGGCTCACGGGAAATTAATGAAAACTCCAGACACGCTCCCGTTAAAAGAACACCTGCCAACCACGACTCGGTACATGAGCGATGTGGGCTGCATTCGTCTTGGGCGCTTTAGACGCTTTCAGCACTTTCAACTAATAGTCGGTGCGTGTAAACGAGAGCGCTCAAAGCGCGTAAGCGCTCAAGACGAATGCAGCCGTAGTGCACCGGCTCGATGAGCTAGCAAAAATTGGAGGCAACAACCTAACCGACAGCAAGCACCGAGCAAAACAACGACATGACAAGAAAATCAATGTCCTGCAATATGGACCAAACCAACTTGTCTATGTCCTACGAGAACCGAAATTGCATAAATTCGATCCTTACTACAGAGGGCCCTACAGAATTGCCAAGATACATGACCAAAACACCGTCTTGGTTGATAAAAGGGATGGCCAAATAAGCCTCACACACATGGATAAACTTAAACATGCCCATTTAACCGGTGACACTCCACCCGAACCGGAACTTAAGAAAAAAAGAGGCAGGCCCCCCAAAAACCCACAACTAATACAGGAAGCTGTAACAAAACAAAGGCTCCGGGGACGCACTAAGAAATAATCAATACACCAAGGACGATCGGATTCGACGACACCTGGAAGTAACATCATCGACACATAAGGTAGCTACGTCTGGATGAAGCATGGACCACCGGACCATGTTCAACCTGAGAAGGGAGGGCTGTGACGGACCGAGGTATTGCTACTCGCGCTTGTTGCAACACAATAGAGTCATCAGATTCCAGAGAGTACGCCGACTCTTGCGACAGTCACTCTCTGGAAACTCGAGCAAACCGCGCGTCGGCAGATTCCCCTTTACGTCTTTTGACTCTTGCTACCTTACCAAATGACCTAGATTATTCGATCCCTTGCATCACATATGACCTGAAATATTGGGTACCTTGCATTACCAGATTTCGTAAATCATCGAGACCTACATCCATCGATGATTTCTCAATCCACCCCCACGAGACCCTTGTAGCCGGACGCCCAAAGCTAACGAGGGTTCTCTCGACATATTATCAAATTAGTCTTAATACGACGCTCTTAGCAATCGGTCGAGAGATCCCGTTCCTTAGCGGCAAGTCCGTTCGCGTACTTAGGTTCTCGCGGGCGTGATTGACGTGATCTTCTCAAACTCTTGTTTTATACAAGTGTATAAGAACTGATTGAGTGAAGGATTACCTTACCGGCGCTTCACTTCTTCTTTGATATGATTGTTCGTACCTTAGCGGCATTGCGCGTCAGTGTATCATAGAGTATAACATTCAACCTTTGTACTCACTTAAACTATCATTGTAAAAGTGACTGATCGATCTGCGTTCTTGAATAAATACATTCGTGTGAAACCACCTGTACTCCTTCATTGCATCACAGCTCATCTGATCATCACCAACTACAACTATATACAAGGTGAGGTGCTACCCAGCTTAAATAGGACAGAGAATCCATTCACCGGGGCCTTTGACTTCAGCGAATAAAATAATAATAATAACAAGTTACCACGGGATAAATAAACCCGTGTGTAACATACTCTTCTTAATTGTTCTTTCTTTCACAATGTCATATTTTCTTAAAAATCATATAAAATTTTTTTCTATTTTTGATAAAATAAAAATCCGAAAACTTCGTGTTATCATGGAATTCTTTTTTCTTTAAGAACTTTTTTTGTTAGCAGCAAAAAAATTTCTGAAAAATCTCCATCTTTCAAAAATTTGATTTGCCTCAAATATGATCTTCAACTCATGTGAAAAAATTGCCAATAGAAACTCCTTATCTTATTTCGTAAATCAGTTCGTTCGTTTTTCGTAGAAAGAAAGATTTTTGATAAAAAAAATTTACATTAAAAAAAAAGCTAATTAATTGGGATAAAGTTTTTCGATGATAAAATTTTTTAAATACATTTTCGGTGAAACAAAGATTTTTTTGGAAAATGTGAAATTTCCGGAAAATTTTTACAAAGAAAAAAATTTAAAAAAAACACCATTTTTATTAATTTTTTGAGTCAAGTAGATTTTTGTATATCGTTCTATATTATATAAATATATCGCCGCCGCCGCCGCCGCCGCCGCCAACGCCGCCGCCGCCGCCGCCGTGTCAAGAATATATGGGGCATTCCGTATAAAATCAACCTATCTGAAACCCCGATATATGGGGAATTCCGTCTAAAATCGACCTATCTGAAACCCCGATATATGGGGAATTCCGTCTAAAATCGACAATCTAAAATCCTGATATATGGGGCATTCCATCTAAAATCGACCTTTATAAAAGCCTGATATATGGGGCATTCTGTCTAAAATCAACCTTTCTAAAAGCCTGATATATAGGGAATTCCGTCTAAATCGACCTATCTAAAAGCCTGATAATTCTGCCTGGTGATTCTGTCTCAACTTGATACATCGATATGAATCGATATATCGATATGTATTGATATATCGATATGAATCGATATATCGATATGTATTGATATATCGATATGAATCGATATATCGAATATCGATAGATCGAATGTCGATTTATATCGAATTTTGTTTTTTGATAAATCGATAAATCGATATATCAATCCGTCTAACATCAACATACCTAAAAACGTGATATATGGGGAATTCCGTCTGCAATCGGCCTATCTAAAAGCTTGATATATAAAGAATTCCGTCTAAAATCGACCTATCTGAAATCTTGGTATATGGGGAATTCCGTCTCAACTCGACTTATCTAAAAATCTGATATACAGGGAATTCCGTCTCAACTCAATCTCTCTAAAAGCCTGATGTATGGGGAATTCCATATCAAATCGACCGTGATATATGGGTAATTTCGTCTCAATTCGACTTATCTAAATACCTAATATATGGGGAATTCCGTCTCAACTTGACCGATTTAAAAACCGGATATATGGGGAATTCCGTTTCAACTCGACCTATCTGAAAGTCTGATATTATAGGAATTCCATCTCATTTCATGTATATACATATGTTATGTATATACTAGGTCGTTTTAAAAAAAAATTGATTTTCCAACGGGTTACACCTAAAATAGTTAGATTAGGTAGAAAAAAAATTTATGTCAAAAGATGAGAATTTTAGGTTGAGTGGAAGATTCGCCGCAATTGAGTTAAAATTTTTTTTTCATTTTTATCGAATTTATAATGAAAATTTTTTGATTTTCCAATGGGCCACACCTGAAATAATTAGATTGGGTAGAAAAAAAATTTATGCCAAAAGATAAGAATTTTAGGTTAAGTGGAAAATTCGCCCCGCATTTGAGTTGAAATTTTTTTTTTTTTATCGAATTTATAATGAACATTTTTCGATTTTCCAACGGGCCACACCTGAAATAGTTAGTTTGGGTAGAAAAAAAATGTATGCCAAAAGATGAGAATTTTAGGTTGAATGGAAGATTCGCTGCATTTCAGTTACAATTTTTTTTTCCCTTTTCATCGAATTTATAATGAAAATTTTTTGATTTTCCAACGGGCCACACCTGAAATAATTAGTTTGGGTGGAAAAAAATTTATGTCGAAATATGAAAATTTTAGGTTGAGTGGAAGATTCGCCGCATTTGAGTTCAAAATTTTTTTTTTCTTTTTCTTCGAATTTATAATTAAAATTTTTCGATTTTCCAACGGGCCACACCTGAAATAATTAGTTTGGGTAGAAAAAAAAATTTATGTCAATAGATGAGAATTTTAGGTTGAGTGGAAGATTCGCCCCGCATTTGAGTTGAAATTTTTTTTTTTTTGTTTTCATCGAATTGATAATTAAAATTTTTTGATTTTCCAACGGGCCACACCTGAAATAATTAGTTTGGGTAGAAAAAAAAATTTATGTCAGAAGATGAGAATTTTAGGATGAGTGAAAGATTCACAGCATTTGAGTTAAAATTTTTTTTTTTTCATTTCATCGAATTTATGATGAAAATTTTTCGGGGCACACCTGAAATAGTTGGTTTAGGTCGAAAAAAATTTTATGCAAACAGATGAGAATTTTAGGTTGAGTGGAAGATTTGCCGCATTTCAGTTGAACATTTTTTTTTTTTTCTTTTCATCGAATTTATAATGAAAATTTTTTGATTTATCAACGGGCCACACCTGAAATAATTAGTTTAGGTAGAAAAAAAATGTATGTCAAAAGATGAGAATTTCAGGTTGAGTGGAAGATTCGCCGCATTTGAATAAAAATTTTTTTTTTCTTTTTATCGAATTTGTAAGGAAATAGTAATTTTACCAGAAATTATTCATCATAAATTCGATAAAAGGAAAAAAAAAATTTTATTCGAATGCGGCGAATCTTCACTCAACTTGAAACAGAATCGTGTCAAGAATCGATAAATTGATATATCGATACGTCGAATCATGTCACGAATCGATAAGTTGATATATCGATATACCGAATTGTGTCTAGAATTGATGAATTGATATATCGATGTATCGAATCGAGTATAAATATAACGAAATGTGTCAAAAATCGATATTTCGATATATCGAACCGTGTCACGAATCGATATATCCATATATTGAACGGAGTCAGAAATCGATATAACTATATATTGAACCGTTTCAGTAATCGGTATATCGATATTTCAATAAAACCCAAACTCAACCCAAACTCATATCCGAAAACCAATTAACACAAATATAAACAATTTTTTTTCAAAACATCTTTCCAGAATGTTTTTCTTTAACAACTGACACAAACACAAGATGGGGGGTTGGCGCGCGAAGCGCGCAGGGGGGCGAAGCCCCCCTAGTAGTTATATACAATGTTAACACAAAACAAAGTGAGATGCAATTCTGTGAAATTTTATCCGATTATCTAGAAATATAATTCCACGGATACTGTAGTAATTGCAAATTACCATAATAATTAGTATTTGCACGCTGTGAGTCACATTTTGCCCTCATAGCGTGACAACACTTGTGATGGAACAATGAGACTTATTTCGCTTGCACTCAGCTTCTCGCAGGCGAGTGCTAGCACAAACTATTCGTTTTAGCCATCACGGAGTGACTCTCACGTCATGAGGGTTACGTGCGCCGCACGATTGTTATCTGGGTATTGGCTTTCGGTCGAAGGTTAGAAAAAATTATGATAGAATTAATAGACGCAAGCACAGCGATAGAAGCAATTGACGCTAAAAAACAAGCCATTGAGGGCTACGTACGCCAAATTGGACTCCATAACTTCGAGCGAGGACTCAGGCGAGAATTTCAGGTTATTGTTAAAGCTCGAGGCTTCTCAGACCTTGAAACAGCAATGAATAGCGCAATGTAAGAAGAAAAATCAGTACAGGGTAACGAATCAATAAATAGGTAGACGCATCAGGAAAAACGTCCGCCGGTGATGTGTCATAAGTGTCATAAAGCAGGACACATGGCGAAAGATTGTCGAAGCAATTTCCAAACTTACGGACGGTACAGTTTACCAGCACCCACAAAAAGTGCCGATCAGTTCAATGTAACGTGCAATTATTGTAATATGCCGGGACACATGTACAAAGCGTGTCGAAAAAGGGCGACCAGCGTCAGGGGACTCATCAGCAACAAAATGGATCGCAAGGGCGACCCATTCAATATAGTAGGACGAAATCGAACGGACATCAACGCGACGCACCAAGAGGGCAAGCAAGAAACGACGGGGGAAGCAGAAAGACAATTGGCTTCCTCGAAATCGACATCATACGGGCTCGTACTGAAAAATCGCACGTCAGCTCTGTGAGTAAGCAGCTACAGGGCGCATCAAAATAAATTTGTAACATGAAGACGACTCCCAAAAAGTTGGCGGTGAGCGATTTCCACATCTCATCACCCCAGGTAAAAGATAATATTCTGACATTAAAAGCAGATACTGGAGCACAGTGTTGCCTCATTGAAAAAAGGTACATTACAAGTCGAAACAAAAATAATCGACGAGACAGTCGAATAAAAAGGAATTGATGAAAAAAATTTTATGCAATCTGCAAAGTAATACTGGAAGTTGTCACTCCAGCAGTAAATATTAAACATGGATTTTCTGTAATTAGCGATAATACACCACTAGAAACAGATGGTATACTGGGACAGGATTTCATGATAGAACATAACGTCGACATATTAAGTGGTAAAACTATAAAAATATACGGACACAGCATGCCGCTCATCAACGGAACGAAAAAAATAAAACTCCCAGATCGCGCTGAAAAAATGCTATACGCAAAAACCTTGACGGCAACCATAGGATGCGTAGCCGCCATAAAGTCACAACCAGGTATCAAGATAGGTGAAAGTATCACAAAGTCGAACGGAAATTCCTGCATTATACTCGTACAAAATACGAGCCAAAAAGAGGTCGAGATCGACAGACCCACAGTACAATTAGATGAAATCGAAACTGAAGAAGATAACATTGAAACAAACAAAAGAAAAATATGCGTCCTCGGCAAAGCCGAAAGACACGAGAAACAAGAAAAAATATGGAAGGAGGTCAAAGACATTTCCGAATTAAATAAAAAAGAAAAAGAATTTCTCACGGAATTCATCGAAGAATTCGCCGACATTTTCTACCTGGAAGGGGAAATGCTTGGAACGACCGACGTGGTCGAGCACCAAATACAAGTAAAATATGGGACCACACCAAGCAACGTACGTCCATACAGGTTATCCGAGACCCATGAAAAAGAAGTAATGAAGCAAGCCGAAGAAATGCTGAGGAATGGCATAATACGACCGAGCAAGAGCCCGTGGAACACTCATCACTCGTCGTTCCAAAAAAAAAAACCCGACGCGCAGGGAAACGTGCAAAAAAGAGTAGTCGTGAATTTTCGGAAACTCAACGAAGTAACCGAAGGGGATTCATACCCATTGCCTAATATTATTGAAATATTGGACCAATTGGGCCGTGCAAAATATTTTACAACGCTCGATCTCGCATCAGGATTTCATCAAATTCCGATGGCAGAGAAAGACAAACAAAAAACATCATTTTCAACACCAATTGGACATTACGAGTACAATCGAATGCCATTTGGATTAAAAAACGCACCCCCAACATTCCAACGACTCATGGATGCAGTACTAGCAGGTCTTCTGAGACTTAAATGCTACGTTCATCTGGACGACATCGTCATCTACGGATCATCCTTCAAGGAACACAACAGGCTAAGAGAAGTGTTCAATCGACTGCGAGAAGCAAAATTAAAATTACAGCCGAAAAAATACCAATTCCTACAAAAAGAAACTCAATATCTGGGACACGTTATAACAGAAGTCGGAGTCAAGCCAGATCCAGAAAAAATAAAAGCTGTACAGGAATTTCCTGTGCCAAAAAATATAAAAGGGATATAATCATTTCTGGGATTAGCGGGATATTATAGAAAGTTCATCAAAGATTTTTCAAAACTAGCAAAGCCATTAACAGAGCTAACGAAAAAAGAAACAAAATACGACTGGACAGAAAAATGCCAGCAAGCATTCGAAAAACTGCAAGAAGCTCTCAGTACCGCATCCATACTGCAGTACCCAGATTTCGAGAAGCTATTCGTATTTACGACAGATGCATAGGACAAAGCAATCGGAGCAATTTTATCACAAGGAAAAATCGGACACGGTTTACCTATATGCTACGCCAGTCGAACGCTTATTAAGCTGAAAAAAATTATTCTACTACGGAAAAAGAAATGCTGGCAATAGTTTGGGCGGTGACCCAGTTCAGACCGTATATATATATGGCAGAAAGTTCACAATAGCCTCGGATCATAAAGCGCTCACCTGGCTTTTTAACGTAAAGGATCCAGGGTCAAGGCTTATGAGATGGCGCATAAAATTAGAGGAGTACGATTATAGCATCGAATATAAAGCAGGAAAGAAAAACACAAATGCCGATGCCCTGAGCAGAATATATACAGTCATGCTAACGCAGCAAAAAGGCAGCGAAAACGTCGCGAAACGCGGGAGAGGACGCCCGAGGAAGGCCCCACCCCAGCCCCGACCCACACTCGGTGAGGCGGGTGATGACACCGAACAGCTGGCCCCTCGACGGCGAGGACGGCCGAGGAAACAGCCAAAGGCTGACGACGCAAACCCTTCCAACGCACACACGCAGGGTCCCAGTGAAACCGAGGTGAGCCACACCGAAGAGGGAGAAACGCTGCAAGAGAATGACACAGACACAGACTCGAGAGAAAATGAGACAGAAAATGACCATATAGATCACGCATATCTAAGCAAAAAATAAAAAGATACCATACTCAAGGAGTGTCACGACGCCCCACTCGGCGGGCACCCCGGAGCAAAAAGAATGATAGAAAGAATAAAACAAAAATACCACTAGCCCGGGATGGAAAAATAAATCGAAGACTACGTTGCATCATGTGATAAATGCCAACGAAATAAGGTGACGAAGACCAAGACCGCACCAATGATTGTTACAGACACCCCCACACGAGCTTTCGAAAAATGTGCAGTCGACATAGTAGGACCTCTTCCCGAGACGGATCAACGACACAAATACATACTGACTTTCCAAGACCTACTCACAAAATATAGCGCTGCAATACCAATGCATACACAAAAAGCTTGTGAAGTAGCGAAATAACTTGTCACGGAAATTATTTGTAAATACGGTACACCAAAAGAAATACTTTCGGACCAAAGAACGAATTTTCTAAGTAAAACATTTGAGGAAATGTGCCAACTATTAGGCATAAAAAAAATTCAGACTAGTGCATATCACCCGCAGTCAAACGGAGCGCTAGAAAGGTCGCACAAGACTTTGGCAGAATATTTAAGGGGTTACATGGGTTTCGTCTGGTAAAAAAGGCCCATTTTCAATAATTTTTTTTCTATATAAAAAACTATTTATTTAATTCAAACTTTTTTCTGTCTTATAGATACACATTCAAAGAAAAATTTCTGAGATTTAAAAAAAAAATTCAAACTCCGCTATTGTGACGTCATTTCCGGTGACCCTTCGAAAAAAAGGTGTGTCCGCGTTGTCAGCATAACTCCTGACAGGATCATCTAAAATGAAAAAACAAAAATACGTGTTTCAGTTAAGACCATAAACTCGTGCTTGAACGATGGAAAGAAAAAAAAAGTAAATATTGGAATTTTGGCAGACATTTTTCCAAAAAATGAAAATTTCGGTCAAATTTGCTTGACATTTTTTTTTTTGAAAGTAATAACTGCCAATCCCGTGGCCCCTTTGATTCGGTGAGCCTATGTATACGTTACTGATACCCCCATATCCGGTCCGAGCACCACCCGTCTGCATATCAAAGTATTCATCGTAATAAGTCATTGCGACGACTTCTCTAATCCATACGCTTGAACTGTAATGTCACCGTCAGCGTCCCGTACTCAAATGGTATCGGCTGCCCAAACTCATCCCTTGTATCGATATCGATCGATTGAAAGTTTGTATGAAGCAGAGGTACGTAGCGTGGTGGCGAGAAACCTCTAATCTTCACAGAGCCGTAATTCTTGCTATCCGCGGTATAAGATGGTACAACACGTAACGGAGGTGCATGCACATCCCCGGTAATGTAGGGTTCACAAATATCCGTATAAACGAATAACATATCGGGAATAGCATTAGTTAGGCTGGCAGGTCGTGCGCCTGTATAGCCAAAATCTCTGAATGCAGGCGGGAGCGCCACACTGCTGGGTGTGGTAAACCCTAAAATCTTGTTGAGCCTTGGTGAGAAATGGAAAGCATGAATAAAATTTTCGCAAGAATCGCAGATACGGGTCACTTGGACGTAGCCATTGCGAGTGCGCTGAAATAGTAAATGACCAGCAACGCCCTGTAGTTCATTTATTACTTCGAGCTGAGTAATCTTTATAGTGGGGGGAGGTCTAGTGGAGGGGCGACTACAGAGTATAAGTTAGACCCTGGAGAACGACCATCATTCGCGATCAAACCGTGGTCAGATATCGGAGTAAACTTCAAAAACTCTTAAAGAATTTCATTTGCTGTCATTTGAGGTGTATACTGAGAAAACGACGCGAATTAAAGCGGCGAATAGAAGCACTTTCACACGACATTGCGTGTATCAAAGCAGTAATACAAGCGAGATCGCAATTTCTCTCTTTAACACGAAAATTTGACGAACTCGATATTTACGATGGATTTCGCACGAATCAACAAAGTGGGACAAACGGCCGCGTTTCTACCTGTGAAAAAGTTATCGGAACTAGAGCTCAAAAAAGACTACAGCATCAGCGACATAAGAACCGTTCAAACTAAATGGGGCACGCGTATCGTCATCGACGTGGAAAACACATTTGCGTGCTTCCTACCAGCCAGATTCGTCCAACTGTTCAAAAAGACGATCAGCTATTTCAGCAAATGATAGCCGCAACCCGTGAAAATAATTTGGCCATGGAATATCGTGGAACAAAATTCAATAATCTGGAATTCAAACCGTCAACAATTCATTAAGTCCTGCGATGTATGTGAAACGTGCTAAGAATCTACGTGCGCTACTGCTACCGTTCGCCTATAAGCTAAATAATTTGGGGACGAAATCTGTGTGGGTGGACCTTGATATTTGTCGGAACGGTACGTTACGGCCTGTAATTAGCTTCAAATGTTATATCCATGGTTGTTTAACTATGGATGGTCGTTCTTGGCACGATTTTCAAAATCATTTCAACATAGAGGATGAAGAAGACCCTGCACATCGCTCGTTACCGATATTCTGTTTTACAAAAGAGCAATTCATTATACTGTCATTATTACAAGCCAGTATAAACAGAAATATCTCGTGGCTTCGTCGTGTTTGCAACGAGGTAACAAATTGCAGAGACTCTCTTGTAGATGCAATAACATCAGAAACATCCATTTTTACAACGAGCTGCATACGCCGTAATATTCGCACGAAGCGTGCGAAAATACGAGAGACAGCTATCCAAAAACGAACATCGCCGAATAATTCATATAACGAATTACCTACTTGTACAAAAACAACGATAATTGACAATCTACTGACGCATCATTTGGATCACATAGTTAAAACTGTTATAGCCCGTAAAAGATAAATCCTTTTCTCATTATATAAAAGCATTACGTATAATTAAGTGAAAATGTATATAAAATTAAATAAAGAGAAAAAAGTATGGATTATTATTATTTGAATAATGATAATAATCGAAACACTATGGCGAACCCTCAGAACTCTTTCCCCCCACTACCTCTCGCCACCACGACCCCCACCACGCTCGGAAAGAGGCTCCAACGTGGGGGGAAAGTGGAGGGGATAGGAGTGGGGATAGGAGTGGGGGTGGCCATAGTGGTCCACATACTACTGTCAAGTAATCAGGGGTGAGAGAGTGGCCGAAGGCGTTTGTCGAACGAGTATAATCAGGATTCAGCCGAAACGTAAGTCAATAAAGAGAATTTATATCTTTGTCTTGGACTTTCTTTACTGCACTCGCAATTCTTTGTTTCTGGTCCTCCAACTGTACCCTCCTCTTTCTGATCGTCTCATTGTAAGAGAGCTAGTCGCAAGTAGAAATGCATAGATAGTTTATTAATTTTCTGGAAATTAATTGGCGCCCAGTAAATAAAATCGAGTAGAAGAGTAAGAATTAGAGCTCTGTCAGCCGACGGACCACGGCCGCGGCAGGAGAAGGCATAGTAAATTGTATCTGTAAAAATAGCCTGTATTATTTGGCGCCCAACGTGGCGCAAAGTTGGAAAATTTATGTAAATTATTTTGTATTAATTAAATGTTATCGAAATAAAACGTTATTCGTCAATTCTTGTGCAAAGTCTTTTGCGAGAATTAATAGTAACAATTATTGAAAAAAAAGAGATTGAAGAATTCGTCATTATAGGATAAAGAAAATTGTACAAGATCGTCTTTGTCGAGTGAAATGCGTCTCTCGTCAAACGATCAAAGAAATCCTTTAGATAACGAAAATAAATTCAACGTTATTATGTATTCAAAAATTATCGTGAAAGTAAATTCAATGTTATTATTTATTCAAAAATTATTGTGAAAATAAATTCAACGTTATTATTTATTCAAAAATTATCGTGAAATAAAGTCAATGTTATTATTTATTCAAAAATTATCGTGAAAATAAATTCAATGTTATTATTTATTCAAAAGTTATAGTGAAAAAAATTAAAATTATTGTTCGCCATTCCTTGCGAAAAATATTTTATTGCGAGTATTCAGTGTAACAATATTTTAATAGACTAAGAAAATTTCATTAGTATAGGGTGAAGAAAAAAAGTTAAAAGGATCGTGATTGTCGATGAAACTTTCCTCGTCACACGATCAAAGAAACTCTAGATAACGAAATTTCAAAATAAAATATATATATGGATAATTCGTTAACGTCTAGTGAAAGTTCACCAGCAGCGAAATTTAATAAGGATCAAAATCTCAAAACACAATAGTCGACAAAATAAAATCCAAAGTACGATTATGTAACGGCCCCGTCCCATAGCCTAAAACTCTTTTCCTTTCCCACGCAAACTCATTAACTTCACTCTCGCCATCAGTCCACTCTCACGCTTAAATCCCACATATCCGCTAAACCCAATACTTCTTTCCGGTCAGTCATAATCGTCAGCATCCAGCTCCAGTTTGCCCTTGGTCCCACGGGCCTTGTCCCTCCGTCTTAGCGACATCCCTTCCACTCTCACTAAGTCCTCTCCTTCCTCCAGCTCATTAGCACTTCAGTTCTTCATCAACCATTAATCAATCCAGACGTGCACTCCCAAACATTCTAATTTACCAATAAACCATCAAGCTATAGTATCTCGAGTTCAACTTCATTTCTATCTCACTTAAGGGGGGACAGTACTGAAAAATTCGACCAAAATTACTAAAAAATCGATGAATCGTTTTTGTCGGAAAAATGTCCTTGAAACCTTCCTCCATCTATAAAAAATATCATGGTGGTGAAAAAAATTTTTTTTAGGCGATTTTGAGCCCCATAAACCAAAAAAAGCGTTATTCGCGTCGTATTTGCTATACTAACGCCTCCATCGGTCGTCAGCGTCGTGGATAATTTGTGCGATGATCAATTTGTGATACACTTTTTCCATCTGTAATTTTTTAAAAATATTGCTTCTATTCAAAGAGTATACCTAGGAAATATTGTATATACGATACATGGCGCTTTTACCGTCTTTTCTGTATGGTTCATGAGTTCGACTCCTCAGATGGCGCTGAAATTCGTATATCCTCAATTGACATTGCGGCCTCGTGGTAGCTTCCACTCTATCCGATCCTATTCTCATTGCTTTTATCGAAAGATACACGCTTGATACACGACTTCTGTCAAAGTTTGTTCTTACGAATCAAGTAACTATTTCCGTGAGTTTTGAAGAGATCTGCCTCTCAAAATGGATAGAAACAGCTCTCGCTGGCGCGCTCGCAAGCAGCGCTCGAGTAAAAAAGCGCAGCAGTTTTTGAAAAATCTACGTCCCAATAATCCACCTGTACCTAACCCAATTCCCGTTCCTAACCTATCTATACCAGATCGCATCCCAGCTACCGTTCAAAATATGGAGATTGAATCAGTGGCTGGACCATCTGGAGTACAATCAAGACCTCAAATCTCTGGGCCAGCGGAAGTGCCAGAAATCTCCACTCGTAATCGCCATACGACTATTACAGCAACCAAAAGCTTTGTAAAACTCAGTCTGTTCGACATAATGTGTACACCGGAAGAAAGGGTTCAGAAGGAAGCCAAGGATGAGTTTTTCTTCGTACATTCTACCTGCTTGCCGGAATTATTCAAGAACATCGCATGTGGCGAATGCAGAGAAAAATCCATTATTATACAGGTAAGAGAGCAACATGGATTATATTCGAAACTCATTCTGAAATGCCAGGGATGTGGATATAAAATAGGAGAGAGCTATACGAGCCCCCGAACCAAAGATGCTACAACAACGAGACCACCGTTCGAAGTAAATCGACGAACAGCTGATGCGATGAACACTTTGGGACAAGGACACGCAGGAATGGAAAAATTTTTCACTGCAATGAGTATGGAATGTATGAGCAGTCGCACGTTCAAAAAACATATGGATAAGTTAGCTGCGGAAAGTGAAAAATTAGAGGAAAGGATTCTGGGAAAAGCAAGAAAAGCTGTACGACAAGCTCACGAAGCAATAGATCCTACTCTAAAGAACGAAGAAATACTCGACATTGCAGCATCGTACGACGGGACCTGGCACAAACGAGGGTTTACATCTATGTATGGAGTAGGAATAGTCATTGACATTCTCACTGGATTGGCTGTGGACTACCAGGTCCTCTCAAAATACTGCCAAATGTGTGTCATTGCTGCAGCTGAACTAGACGCTAACTCACCTGAATTTGCGATATGGCAAGAAGGCCACAAAACGAGCGGAGAATGCAATGCCAACTACGATGGATCGTCTGTTGCGATGGAGACAAAGGCAGCCGAGCATTTGTGGAACAGGTCCGTCGATAAAAACCAAATGAGATATACAACTGTATTATCCGATGGTGATGCGAAAACATTCGCTCACCTCAAGAGTATTGCTCCATATGGAGACGACGTACCTGTCACAAAGGAAGAATGTGTAAATCACATTGCGAAACGCATGGGCACAGGACTCCGAAAGCTCGTCAAAGAGTGGAAAACGAAAGGAGTAGTACTAGGGGGTCGTGGTCAAGGTACACTCAAGGAGGCAACGATTGCATCCTTGACCAGCTACTATAGAAATGCCATCGTAAAGAATATTCCGAACGCGGCTGCTATGAAACGAGCGATAGATGCTACACTCGACCACTGTATGTCCACCGATGAAAATCCGCAGCATTTGAAATGCCCCACTGGTCACGACTCATGGTGTTTTTTCAACAGAAGTGTTGCGAGAAAAGAAAAGCCAGCAAGCCACGAGAAAATGCAATTGAGACTCAATGCGAATGTGGTCGAAAAGATTAGGCCTCTCTACGAACGTCTGTCAAATGAGGAACTGCTGGCGCGGTGTGCAAGAGGAGCTACGCAGAATGCTAATAAAAGCCTGCACTCCCTGATTTGGCGAAAATGCCCAAAAGAGACCTTCGTGTCCAAAAAGAGAGTAAATTTGGCGGTAGTAACTGCAGTGGCTGAGTTCAATATGGGTGAACTCCATGCACAGAAGGCAAAACTGTCAGTCAGGTCTAGAAAACTACCAGATATTGCTAAAAAGATCACTGAACAACGAGATGCCCGGCGAAAGCGAAAAGGCGAATGGAAAGGAACAACGGAGAACAAAAGAGCTCGACGAACAGCCAAAATTCGAAAAACTAGAGCTGAGGAGGCGAAGAAGAAGGTCGAAGGAACGACGTACAGCGCGGGAGAATTTTAACATTTTTTTACAGGTCATCTCAGGGCTGCAGAAATCTAATGGATCTTCTGGCGGGCCAGTCTCCACACCTTGACCGCCAAAATTTAATTCAGGTGCGTTATTTTACAGTAGACTTGTATGGGCTGGATGAATATCATAGATCAAATTGTTTTTTTCTAAACATTATCAAGATATTTATCTGGCCCTTATGATTATTCCACAAGAAAATTAATGCATTATTGGTTTCATTTTATTTTTATGACCGAGCACTTGCAAAACTCCAAAACTCACTATATATAATGGGTAAAAGAATTGAACTCGGAGTGAGAACGGAGGAGCGAACTTGGAAGTAGATGGAAGCAGCGGAGGACACCGACCAATAACTGAGGGGATCACTTACTAAATACTTTTTCACATCAAGACAATAATCTCAAATTTATGCTAAATAATTTACATTTTGAATTTTACTGACAGGAGAGAAGCGTACATCCGGATGATGGATTCAGTTCAAACTCCTGAAAATTCCTTCTTGGGGCAAAAGATGAAACCTATGCTGTTCTATTCAATCTCGTAGGCCTTTCTTCTCTGTACGAGCCCAAATTTGTCATATTATTGAGCGATTCATCGATTACCTGCGATGATCCAATATATGTCATTATAACTGAACCTACTCACTCATGTTGATAAAAAGTAGCTGATTTACAATAAAAACGTGTTTCTGTTTTACACAATGAAATTATCACAAGCCTCATCATTGAAATTCACAATTTCTAGCGAAAGACGACGCTGTCAAGTTTTTATCCGCTGCATCGGATTATCAGGCTCCTTGACCGGCTTGTCATTATGCATTCATTCTGTAATATATTTATTCAATATGAGGTAAGCTCATTTGATTCATAGCTTACAAATTTCAAATACGTGTAACGTGTCGCAAGACCCATCCGACACTTGCGAACCAGCGATATCTAACATCAGTTTCACTATCACTTTATTGACAGCATTGCAGATTCTATACATTACTATATATAAAACATGAAGCTTTGGGAAATTATCATATATATTTGAGAAAAAATTGCACTTTTCTGTTTCAAAAGTTTTCTCCAGTTGAGCTGGCCTTTCATAGTAAATGATTCATAACACATATGTATATATGTGAGAAACACAATATTCTGTAAATTTAGGAGTAAACATTGCTGTTCATTTCATGTTTCAGAAATCACATTTCATTATTGGTATTTGGTTCACGATTGACGAATTGCTTTAGATCCACAAATATAACCCGAATTTGCGAAAAGAAAGGTTATAGCAGCAGACAGCTGGCCCTTAATTTTTAATCCGCACACCAACTTGCCCGGTGTAGGATTACCGGAATAATATCGATACTATGAGGTATCGATATTTTGCTCAGGAAATATCTGCTATATTTTAGATCGATTCTCATAAGGCAATCAATTCATGGAATCGATACTTTTTTATAGAAATCGATTCTTGAAATATTTTAATTCTAGAATTATACATGAAAAAAATTATGATAAGTATGATTATGATGATTTATTTATGGCTTGTGATTGTGAATGTCTACGTGTTGTCAAGCTAGCCTGACGTATACGTTATTTCTTTTCTAATTTATTTCCAAATAGATTATATTGAAGGAAAATCGTTAGGTGATGATTGTTGGCCCAATGAAAATGATTGGCGGTAAATAGTTTTTTTTCAAATAAATAATAAAAAATATACGGTCACGTTGGAATTGAAAGAAACTCGTTTGATAGTGATTGGTGGCCTGATTAAAATTTTTGGCGGTAATACGTTAAAATTTTGATTATTCATTTATAAAAAAAACTATTGACCGCCGAACGTTTTAATTAGTTCACCAATCTCCACCCAACAATCACCAAACGAGTAGAAAAAAAAAGATGTACGGCTATCTCGTTTCCGCAAGTCGTGTTCGGCCAGCTGTCTGCTGTTATAACCTTTCTTTTCGTAAATTCGGGTTATATTTGTGTATCTAAAGCAATTCGAGAATCGTGAACCAAATACCAAGGATGAAATGTGATTTCTGAAACATGAAATGAACAGCAATGTTTACTCCTGAATTTATAGAATATTGATTTTCTCACATATATACATATGCGATATGAATCATGAAAATTTACCATGAACAGCCAAAAACCTGAGAAAACTTGTGAAACAGAAAAGTGTAATTTTTTCTCAAATTTATATGATAATTTCCCAAAGCTTCATGTTCTATATACAGTAATGTATAGAATCTGCAATGCTGTCCATAAAGTGATAGTGAAACTGATGTTAGATATCGCTGGTTCGCAATTGTTGGATGGGTCTTGCGACACGTTACACGTATTTGAAATTTGTAAGCTATGAATCAAATGAGCTCACCTCATATTGGATAAATATATTACAGAATGAATGCATAATGACAAGCCGGTCAAGGAGCCTGATAATCCGATGCAGCGACAAAGACTTGACAGCGTCGTCTTTCGCTAGAAATTGTGAATTTTAATGATGAGGCTTGTGATAATTTCATTGTGTAAAACAGAAACACGTTTTTATTGTAAATCAGCTACTTTTTATCAACATGAGTGATTAGGTTCAGTTAGAATGACATATATTGGATCATCGCAGGTAATCGATGAATCGCTCAATAATATGACAAATTTGGGCTCGTACAGAGAAGAAAGGCCTATGAGATTGAATTGAACAGCATAGGTTTTATATTTTGCCCCAAGAAGTAACTTTCAGGAGTTTGAACTGAATCCATCATCCGGATCTATGCCTCTCTTCTTGTGAGTTGTGCAATTTTTCCAGTAGTGATAACTTGTAATGGCCATAAACAAACTCCAATATCAACTACTATTCGTCAGGAATCTTCACGGTACCAAATTCAGCCTTTCCCATTCACTTTTTGCTTCTTAGGAATTGTTCCAAGAAAAATTCATTCAATCACGTTTATCTCGGAATTGTATTTTTGGGTATTCAAAAAATCTCCTGCGCATTAGTTTTAGTCCGATCACTTTCCTCTTTGAAACACATATTCTAGGGCACATTATCTTGAAATTGCCGGAAGGAATTTGGCGTAGTGTCAATAGAACTCATTTTCTGGTACATAATGTACAACAAATTATAATTTTAAAAAATACCTCTGCATTGGTAATAGCTTGAATAGCCACATAAAGTCTATTTGAAAATTCCTTCCGCAAATTTTTAGATTATGTTAGTATATGTGCGAGGAACAAATTTCAACCCTCTGCGATAACACTGTATGCGCAGGGAACATTTTTAAGAAGTATACTTTAGAATTAGAAAAATAGCCATAACTCACAAAATATTTGACCTACACACCCTGAGTTTTGGTCAGTTTCTAGTTCAAAAGTTTCATAAAAGTTGTCAAGATTTGAAAAATATCCATACACAAACAAAAAAAAATCCAATTTCAGTACTGTCCCCCCTTAACCCGTTCGACCATCACAATTAAAATAATTTGAAAATTTCCAACATGAAGATTTTGTCGAAAATTTTGAAAACTTCCATCTAGAAAATGCGAAAAGAATAATTGGAAGTCAACGGAAAATTTTTTTTTTTTTGAAACGCTCTGGAGCGACGAACAAAGCCTCGAATATTCGTCAAAGATAGTTTCGACCAGCGGCGCGAGACAATAGCGAACGGTCAACCGAGAGAGAGAGAGAGAGAGAGAGCGACAAATGTAAACACTAGCCGTCGAGAACAATGAGACCTTCTCTTCGAACGCTTATGCTCCTTTATCTCTTCGCTCTCAAATAATATTTCAACCGCTTCCAATTTCGTTTCAAGCGACTAACATTATTCTGCCTTACTACGCATGAGATTGAATCGAAAATAATTACGAAATTAAGAAAATTTTCACTACATAGCGACTCGTCACGAAAATTTCTCGCATTGTACATCATTATAAATACGATCAAACTTTTGAGAGGACTTCGAGCGATAGCCACTCGAGTCCTAGGTATATTCCCCATGCGAATATTATAATACGGAATTTATTAATTGAAAACAATTATTTTCCCCGAAAGCTACAATTTTCTGCTTGACTACGCATGAAATTAATTCGAAAATAATTATGAAAAAAAACACAACTCTGAGAGAATTCTCCGAAATTGAGAGATTTTCTGTTCTATAGTTATTGCTAAGTACTTAAAAAAAAACATTCAGTGAGACAGCCGAGTTACAGCTAATCGAGCTTCTGAACATTAAGTTTTCAATTTTTAGTACTATCCTGCAAAATAATCATCTTTATGATTTCACGTTGAACAACTCGATTGTCAAAATTCACAGAAAATCATCTCGATTTCGATTCATTCCCGATCGCTTATTTCTCTCTGTACTTTCGCTGTGAAAAACGTGAAAAGTAATCGTGATAATAAGCGCCGAAAGAATGCCTTCGTCTTAGAAGACCATTTCGACGATACATTTACGATTAATATTTCACCTGCGACGACCATTGGCACAATTAAGTACCCAGGGAAGAAAATTTAAAATTAATAACTGAAAATCGAGAATATTAAAATAGAAACAGGAAAACGAAATAACATGAACAAATTATAGAATGAACTCAAGATTATCGCGCGTTACGAAAAACTAGTTCGACAAACATCCGTTCACAAAATTAGTAAAATACACAATACTAGAAATAAAGGGAGCAGTAGCGCAGTGGGTAGCGTGCTCGGCTCGCACGCAGTGGCGCGCGATGTGGCCGGGTTCGATTCCCACTGTCGGCACCAATGGAAAAATTTTCTAAGTGCTTTTTCTGTGAACCGGTGGTTCGGAATCCACCTAAAAAAGTAGGTCCAAAGGAAACCAGCGCCTTGGTGTGGTGACCGAAAGGCTGGGAAGATGTCTCGGGTTCGATTCCCGATGCCGTAGCACGGCTGATGAAAACACAACGGGCTCGGACGTAGCTCCAGAAACAGGACGTACGAACTACGACTGCTTCTGTCCCAATGTGCTGACATCTAGCGTGTGCGAGACGAGCTCCGGCAGCGAGAAGCTGCCGTAGCACAGCAGATGGTAAAAGCACAAACGGGATCGGACGTAGCTCCAGAGGCAGGGCGTACGAACTACGACTGTTTCTGTCCCAGGTGTTTAAATCTAGCGAGTGCGCGACAAGCTCCGGCAGCGGGGATCGAACCGGGGACAAACGGATACGAGAGGAGACCAAGGGTAGATGGTGTTGGGAGCCCGCAACCCTCAGGGGAGTCGGTGTAAGAACTCATACCACAATACTAGAAAAAATAAAAAACCCGTTTCAAGGCTACGGTGTTCCACGCAAAATTTCGTCAGTAAAACGAACTCGAATCACGAAACTTCGAGCGAATTTCGTCTAACCCACAATTCTGACAAATAATTAACGTAACCATTGACTCGAAATATAACGATCAACGATTCAGGCGACTGATTCGCTTATTTCTTGTTTGACCGCGTGATCGGGATGTTTTCGTCACCACCGGCAAAAGGGACGAGATCGAAGAAAGACAATAGAAATTCCTTGCCAGCGGGTGATGACACGGGGTTAATGTGTAACGAAACGATTCTAAATCCGCTGGGGGCGGGGACGTGACAGTCGGAGCTTCGTCAGCTGACCCAATTCTCGAGCCAGTCGCCTGGGACATACGATTGGGGGAAAATTCACAAAACCAAACCATATTTAACTCGAGGAGAGATAGCATGACCGGCATAACCGGCGTCTCGTCTGTAGCTTGCAGAATTCTTCCAACAGGTAGGGGAAGGGGCTCAAGGGGGGTGACCCCTATACCAAACGTCGGCGGCTGGAACGTAGGCACCGAAGAAACAGCCCTCGGTACAAAAAAAAAAGTTGACGCAATGCAAGACGAACTCAAGTCGTTGAAAAATAAATTGAGAACGATCGAAGACGTATTGTCGAAACTTCTAGAGTGTCTTCCTTCCAGTATGAATACACAGAACGTGGTGCTGGCTGCGTCGCGTACCGAACCACAGAGTAGAGGGGAGAAAACGACGTACGTCGGAAGCCGAACGGCATATAAAAGAACGATAGATCCTTCGCGTAACTTCGTGCCCATTAGTACGGGTTTATAAAGAAACGATAGGGATAAGGAGCTGCCTTTTCGTCAAAATCTTGTCGAACGAAATAATTCGTTATCGAATAGGAAGGATAGAATCGGGTTAAGTTATGAACGGTCGAATCACACGAGGGGAAACCAGACTAACGACTGCCCAGAAAATTTTGAGGACGCGGAACGTCACAGGGTTCGATTCGATAGAAGGGTACGAACATCGTCAAACCCAATAGACCAATCAATCGGCTTAGAAAATCATTCGACCAATACTTTTACGGACCAACCGGTGAAAATAATGATCGCTCATCCTATGTCCAACGGTCAAGTAATATGGGAAGAGAAGCTTGTTCCCGTGGATACCTATCGTCAAGTAATTTTAGACGATAACGCAACGTTTAGCTGCCCAATTTCCACGCGCACAACTCGGGATACAAGATCTATGAGAACGCCGCGAACGGGGTCGTTATTTCAGTCCAGCGATGACTCGAGCGACTCCGAAATAATCCGACAACTCGACGATAGGCAAAAATTACCAATCGCAACGCGAAAACGCAACGATATGGCAAAACGGAGGCAGAGGCCGTGTTTCACCTACTCACGTGCCCCAGAGAAAACTGGATTGGGTCTTGAAAATAGGAAGAATAATAAACAACTGGAAAACGTCATTTCCAACAACGGAAAAAGACCCTGAACAGTTCCTAATCCTCTTAAAGGATCAGTTAAATGTGAGCGGGATAAATAAAAATTTATTCGTCCCATATTTGTCGAGCATTTTCGAAGGACCGTATCGATCGTGAGTAGTATATGGACCACTATGGCGACCCCTACTCCTATCCCCACTCCTATCCCCTCCACTTTCCCCCGCGCTGGAGCCTCTTTCCGAGTGCGGTGGGGGTCGTGGTGGAAGGAGGTGGTGGGGGAAGAGTTCTGCGAGCTCGCCATAGTGGCCCAACTATTATTATTATTCAAATAATAATAACCTATACTTTTTTCTCTTTATTTGAAATTTTTAATATTCATTTTCACTTAAATTCTTTTTATACAATTATAAAAGCATTTATTCCTTATGGGTTATAACGGTTTTAACAATGTGGTCCAAATGATTTATCAATAGATTGTCAATTAGCGCTGTTTTTGTACTAGTAGGTAATTCGTTATATGAATTATTTGGCGTTGTTACTTTTTCGGCAGCTCTCTCTCGTATTTTGGCACGCTTTGCGCGAATATTACGGCGTATGCAGCTCGCTGTAAAAATTGATACTTCTGATGCTATTGCGTGTACAAGAGAGTCTCTGCAGACTGTCACCTCGTTGCAAACACGATGAAGCCACGAAATATTTCTGTTTATACTGGCTTGTAATAATGTATAATGAATTGCTCTTTTAAGAAACACAATAACGGTAATAAGCGATATGCAGGGTCCACGCACTCTTCTTCTTCCTCCTCTATGTTGAAAAGGTTTTGAAAATCGTGCCAAGAAGAGCCATCCATAGTTAAACAACCATGGATATAACATTTGATGCTAATCACAGGCCGTATCGTACCACTCCAACAAATATTTATGCCCACCCACACAGATTTCGTCCCCAAATTATTTAGCTTATATGCGAACGGTACCAGCAGCGATCGTAGATTCTTGGCACGTTTCGCATAGATCGCAGGACTCAATGATTTTTTGACGGTTTGAATTCGAAATTATTGAATTTCGTGCCGCGATATTGCACCGCCAGATTATGTTCACGGGCCGCGGCTATCAGCTGTTGAAATAGTTGAGCGTCTTCTTCGAACAGCTTGACGAATCAAGCTGGTAGAAAACAAGCAAATGCGTTTTCTACGTCGATGACAATACGTGAACCCCATTTAGTTTGAACAGTTCTTATATCGTAGATATTGTAGTCTTTTTCGAGCTCTAGCTCTGATAATTTTTTCACTGGTAGAAAGGCTGCCGTTTGACCTACTTTGTTGATTCGTGCGAAATCCATCATAAATATTGAGCTCGTCAAATTTTCGTGTTGATGAGAGAAACCGCGATCTCGCTTCTATCACCGTTTTGATAGATGCAATGTCTTGTGAAAGCGCTTCTATTCACCGTTTTAATTCGCGTCGTTTTCTGTGCATATACCTCAAATAAGAGCAAATGAGAGTCTTTGATGTTTTACCTCGATATCTGACTACGGTTCGATCGCGAATGATGGTCGTTCTCCAGGGTCTAGGTTATACTCTGCAGTCGCCCCCTCCACTAGACCCGCCCCACTATAAAGATGACTCATTTTCCTTAGACATAATAAAGACAAAAAGAAATCTGATCGCCTACATAAGGTAAATGTCCCAATTATTGAACAGGTCCCAATTATTGAACACTATCTTGTATTTTTTCTATTTCTCATTCACCTGCATGCATTTACTTATTTATAAAAACTACATTAAATATATGGAACTTTTAGCGATCGAAATGTTACCTTACTTGTGCAAAAAAAGCTTCAATTAATAGAGAACAAAATTATTTAATCAGCAATGGTGGCCCGATTTGACGTCTCGTGGTAACTGCTTATCATTTTCGCTAAGACGCGCCGCTTCATACGTAAGGGCATAAAAAATTCAAAAACTGTCGCATCTCAAAAAGTAAAGGCTATTCAGGTTCCTCAGAAAATTTCTTACAAATAATTTAACCAAAAAAAATTTTAATCTTAATTATTTGTTAAAAAATACGGTGGTCAATCATTGAAACATAGAAAATGCAGTATGTCCTAATTATTGAACACTCGAATTCTCCAAGATGGCGTCATGAAACTCATCAAAACATCAAGACAGTTAACGTGTGACATATCGTGTGAATCGGATTTATTCAAACAAAAACTGTAAGTTCCTGAATAAACTTACCTTTATTCTTTTAATAATAACTCTAAGATAAATAAATAAATAAACATAAAAACAAGGAAGCTCAAAAGAAAAATAAAATAAAGTTCGAGTTGAAAAGCAAAAATAAACCAAATGCGAATGAACCAAAAACCTGTCAAAAGGGACTAAATATATATTTTTGTATTTTTACATGATTAATAAAAGATATTTAAGTGTTTGATTTTGCTTTTATTTCTTAATATTGTACCCAAAATAATATTTTCAGAACGGAAAAAGAATTCTCGAGAGTGTTCGATTACTGGGACATGCCTGTTCAATATTAGAGACATAGGCACTTCCAGTGTTTAATAATTGGGACATTTGCATGCTTCACATTTTTATTCTTTTTTTTTTTCATTTGAAATCATTTAAAAATAATTAAAAGGGTGATTTTTCGAAAGTAAAAATATCAAAGTATCATTTGAACATGAAAGCGATGGTTTTTTTCTTGATTTTATATTTTTTCTCACCGAATTCAATCCCACAGATCCTTAGCTGTTCGATAATTGGGACATTTACCTTATGATACCCTATAAAGATGACTCATTTTTCTTAAACATAAAAAAAACATAACAAAGACAAACAGAAATTTGATCGTCTACATATGATACCCTATAAAGATGACTCATTTTTCTTAGACGTAACAAAGACAAAAAGAAATTTGATCGTTTACATATGATAACCTATGGAATCAGCAATTTCTGCATACCGATTCGAAGAATCGTTGGTTTGATGCACGTGCCGCTTGGAATATGATAGTCGCTAAAAATGACTTTTGTACCCAAAGAATGCCGACTCCAAGTCGCGTGATCGCAGTTCAAGGATAGGTAGAAAAAATAAAGCGTGAAAAATTTCATTGTCAAATTTTATTTCTTATATTACAATTAGATTCATTATTGCCGTACTCGGGAACAACAGTTCTGTATACAGTGTAAGTTTTCATGATTAAAATTATTTGTACCACCGCCGCCACCAACCGCAGAGTCCATATTGAAAACTTTGCCCCGAGGCTTAGACTTTTCGCGTTTTTTTATATACGCATTATAATAATCGTTCACTGTTTTATCGTTTCGGGATAATTCATCTGAAAATACGCTTCGAAACTTATTAATACCAAAGCCAGTAGACATATAATGAAGAAACATAATGCAATACTGTCCGCAACACTGCGAATCTGGACCCTGAAGCTGAATAGTGTTGCATCGGAAAAGCTTGCAGTTTCTTCGGAGTCAGATGAAATGCTGCGGGACAATTGGAGGGATCCCGTAGCTGTCAAAGTATCGTCCTTCTCCAGTTCGATCGATGTACATGGCGACCCAGTGGGATCCGGGCAATTTGTGGCCATCGGTATTAACGACAAAAGCTGTCGGCCACGTCCACACCTTCGGGATATGATCGGCTGGGTATACGCCTATCGTGTGGTCTGGTATGTTCCGCAAGGCCTGCAGAATTTCTAGACTGTTCATTGCAGCCTGAAGCAGGAGGTTTCTTTTTCTTTTCCTCGCGAGGCCCGTCTAAGCCCCAGCTCGTAGTCGTTCTATATTCAAGTAAGGAGGCGATGCGATCTTTATGACAAAGCCAATCTTTTATTTGTTTCGCACTATTCAGCGCACATTTGTACGTGAGATTGTTGTGTAGCGATCCGTGGTATATGCAACGAGTGTCGTCCCGATGAAGATAGTGGAATGAGGGAGCCTCCTCCTCCTCCTCTAAATTTATAATAAAGCAGCCTGTTAGCTGTGCCACGTACTCTGATTTTATAGAGCCCCTTGTGAATATTCGATCAGACTGTTCCGCAATATTTTTCAAAATTAATTCCATGTGTTGCGACGTTGTATCGCCCTCACGCCATTTTAAACCGTGATGCTTTCTAGTCAACCAGGAATTCTGACGCTTTGGCGCCGGTGATAGATCCTTATTGTCGTGAGGTGAGGACACAAGCCAATGAGGGTGTACGGCCCGTGCAGGCAAATGATCGCAACCCCTTTCGGCACAAAACGATCGTTTTTATCTCGCAAACCCTGTATATCGATCGCGATATTCATGATGCTTTCTCGTTGCTCTCTCTGATAATACTGCTCAGCTCTTTGTGTCATGGTGACCTAGCTCGTCGGATACAAATTCTGCTGAATAACCAGAAAAGTCAACGATTACTTGTCTGGATGAATCAATTTTCAACACATTATCATACTCGGCGTACACGATACAATTTACCGTTGATGCGAGAGCCTTTTCGAATCGTACTTCTATTTTAACACTGCCGTGTTTTACCAAATTCCAATCAGTACTGCTGTTTGCCGATAGATCGGGCGTAAGATCAAACGCGAAAAGGCAATACCCTTCGGGGTAGGCCTCCCGTGAATTACAATTACCTTCATTGAGAAAGTGAATACCCGTTCTACAGTGGCGAAAATCGACGAATTCGTGGCCATTAATCAGGGGGTAATCGGAATTTTGCCAAACTTGTTATACTGATGTTTTTGGGGTCGCTGATTACGAATCCGGAATCAGAATAATCCAAAACAAAATGGCGGCTCCAAAATGGCCGGTTGGATGAAGAATTTCGAGATAAATTCGATGGAAAACCTACTTTTTTTTTATGTTTTTGGGGTCGCTGATTACGAATCCGGAATCAGAATTTCGAAAAACAAAATGGCGGCTCCAAAATGGCCGGTTGGATGAAGAATTTCGCGATAAATTCGATGGGAAACCTACTTTCTTTATGTTTTTGGGGTCGCTGATTACGAATCTGGAATCAGAATTTCGAAAAACAAAATGGCGGCTCCAAAATGGCCGGTTGGACGAAGAATTTCGCGATAAATTCAATGGAAAACCTACGTTCTTTATGTTTTTGGGGTCGCTGATTACGAATTCGATATTGAAACTTGAAAAAAATGTATATATCTGTATATATATATATTTAATATTTATATACGTACTATATTATACATACGGGACTCAACATATGTTTCTGGAGCGGCTCCTATTATACATTATAAGTATTTCGGGAAATTTATGAAAAAGTAATTGTTGTTCTAAGCAAACTATTTATTTTAAAAAATTAAAAACATTTTTTTAATCCGAATCCCCATAAAGATGTTGTTCTAGCTCAGGCGTATTTGTTATACTAGATCGTGGTGGGTAACATGATGCTTTGGCCTCTCTAATTGCATGTAGCTTGGATATAGGTGACAGTTATGCTTTTTCATCGAATTCCGTATCACATTATACTGATGTTTGGTAAGTTTGGCTTCGACGATAACCGAAAGAGCTTCATATATTGATAGCGGAGTATGCTGTGTCGTTGATATTGTGGGTGAAGGTGCGGGTGTTATGACATCTTCAACCTTTTTCGACGACATTACTTCACCCGAAGAGCGTAGACTCATTTGCGCTGCATAGCACAATTCCTCAGCGGTATGAGTTTCACGAAGTTCTTCTGTTCTTCGTCGTTTCGATCGCTCACTTAATGCAGCAAACTCCAGCGAGGGACGACCACGTGTGCTGGTTTCATTTGGTTCAGAATTAGCGGGAAAAGCTATTTCTGTATCCAGCCACTCTTCATTTTTCTTCAGAAAATTGTCCAACCTTTTTCCTGACTCTGACCATTTCGAGCGCATTCTTGAGATAGCCTTCGACAAATTTTGCTTGGCGTCTTTGTGAATGCGAATGAGACATTTGCTTTTTTCAGATAACACTTCCTCCAAATGTTGTACTTGTTCGTTGAGATCTGCGCTAAAATGTTTTTGAAGGATGAAAAATATTTCCCTCCGCTTGAATAGGATAACAGATCCTCCAGAACCTACAAAGAAAGAATATTATTTAGTATTGATTATAAATTAATGGTATAGTATTGTGAATAAGAATTAGACTTTATGCATCTGGTCATGTAGTTCATTAGAATAGATTTAGTGTTCCAAATACAATGCTAAATTTCTTATGGATCCTTTTCCCTCTCGGAAACTAACTCTACGTGAGCTAAATCAGGTAATAGAATTTTTCGCTAGCAATATACTCATATTTAGAATCTATTGTCAGAGTAAACTAGTCGACCGGGTCCGCGAAGGGTCGAGCAGCTGCAGCTCAGGTAGGCGACCTACGTGCCCGCGCCCCGCCGAACGAGCGCTTGGGGCCTTCTTGGATCACGCGTGAGCTCTCAAAAATCGCTATGGAACACGTTCCGAACGTTTCCGATATTTCGTTTCAAGCCATTCGAAAGGTGAAATTCTAAGCTACAATTTAAAAAAAAAAGCAACGTGTGGACGCTTGTGGATGGATACTAAAAGTCTATGCAAAGTTAATATTTACTTCGGAACAAAGGCACTTTACACGATTGACGTTAGACTACGTTAACATGGACAAAAAATAATATTTTTTTATCGTTAATTAGCCAAAATTTTCTACATACCTCGGGGAAGAGTATCCATTTTGCGAAAGTTGATCAACACTTTCTATCCACGGCTGTATGAACGTTTAAACTTTCGATGAATAATACAGTGTAACTGACGCGGACGACTGCCACTGCCAAGGGTCAACTTTGAACTGAAATATCTACGGGGCTATGTGATATAAAGGGTCGGGACAACCGGGTCCTTACGCAGAATTTACTTGTTAACCAATCCCCGTGGTCGTTATACCTGAATGGGAAAATTCGTTTTTGGGTTTTTGGCCACGAATTCGTCGAAATTCGCCCCTGTGCGTTCCGGAGAACAGAGTATGATACGCGTCTACGTAAAGCTTCGATTTTGTAAAGTCAGGCTGGAGAGCTCTTGACGGTATTTGCATGCCATCCACATACAACGATAGATAATTAATTTGATAATTTTTAAAATTAAACGGGTTTTTATCGAGGCAGCCGTTGGACGCTTTATTATCGACGAAGCCGATGATGATACGTTTTGGTAGCTGGCCGAGGATTACATTATCGAGAGTTTCGCCATGTACTCCACTATGCATGGATATAGCCTTTACCTCTACGCGTGTCAGGGGGTATTTTGCCGTAGCTTTACACAGAGTTCTTGCACGTGCTAAAAGTATACCAGGTGCTATCTTGGCGCGACGTACGAGAAGCTACGCTTCGACAATATGTAATTTATAGTCTGCCGTCCCTTCCATAAGGCAAAATGAATTACTTGTGCGTACCAGTCACAAGCGCATTTCAACACCGTTCAATAAGAATCTCTCTTGATTAAAGACATCGCAGTGAAGATGACCGAGGAGATCAATAGTTTTTCCACTGCTAAGAAGGTCTCTGCGGCTAACAAGCCTACCGTTAGCTGTATCTGTATCCTCCATTTTTCATGGTGTATCAGCGAACCAGGGCACACTCGTAAGATGAGAGTTGTTTGCGCCGTCTCCATAATTTAGCAGTGTTTCAATGTATGCTCTGTATGCATACGCGTTATTCGGGGGCGATACAAGTTTCTAATTGAAAAACACATCTACTTGATTAAACATTGAATGTATCAGATTATTCACGGGGCCTATTTCAATCGCTGAATCAGGCTTCTCAGCCAGACACTGTATTTCAACGCGCATGCTTAGCATGCTGTGAGCAAGATCAATGTATTCATCACCCTGACCAGGTACCACAAACTCAGTTGGTGAATCATCTGTTAAAGATGAGATCGGTTTGTAGTACACCCATTGTGTTCCCTCGATGGTGGTTTGTGTGGGAGGCAGTGCAAATAGCTCGAGCTCTGACTTTAAACACCTGCAAGAGTGTGTGTGTAAGAAAGCCATCTTTACTCTCTCTCTCTCTCTCTCTCTCTATGCGAAAATATCAGCCACCGTCCGTAGAGCCTTCTTCTTGGTTGTCCTTCTCTTATTTATCCTCCTCTTTCCCGTTGCCCGCTTTCTCGGTTTTCTCGACGGAGACGGAGCCTTCTTTCTTTTTTTCACACTATAGATGCGTCGCACACCGCGGCCGGAAACGGAATGCCGAGATCGATAAATTTTGCTATTTTATAGCCAAAACCCTTCATGAGCGTATCAATTTTTTCCTCCGCCTTCGCTTCAGATTTTCGCCAGACTCACGTAGACGCGTTTTGAACGCTTCACTTCGCCGTACACCATTGTTCATTATATCAGTGGCAACATTAACACCGGTACGCAGAGCCTCCTTGCCGACAGCCCGTGCACCATTCTTCAAAAGAGGTATAATACGGTGGAAAAGGCCACCGAGAAAACTGCCAATCCCGTGGCCCCTTTGATTCGGTGAGCCTATGTACACGTTACTGATACCCCCATATCCGGTCCGAGCACCGCCCGTCTGCATATCAAAGTATTCATCGTAATAAGTCATTGCGACGACTTCTCTAATCCGTACGCTTGGACTGTAATGTCACCGTCATCGTCCCGTACTCAAATGGTACAGGCTGCCCAAACTCATCCCTTATATCGATATCGATCGATTGAAAGTTTGTATGAAGCAGAGGTACGTAGCGTGGTGGCGAGAAACCTCTAATCTTCACAGAGGCATAATTGTTGCTATCCGCGGTATAAGATGGTACAACACGTAACAGAGGTGCATGCACATCGTCGGTAATGTAGGGTTCACAAATATCCGTTTAAACGAATAACATATCAGGAACAGCATTAGTTAGGCCGGCAGGTCGTGCGCCAGTGTAACCAACATCTCCGAATGCAGGCGGGAGCATCACGCTGCCGGGCGTGGTAAATCCTAAAATCTTGTTGATCCTTGGTGAGAAATGGAAAGCATGAATGGAATCTTTGCAAGAATCGCAGATACGGGTCACTTGGACGTAGCCATTGCGAGCGCACTGAATTTGTAAATGACCGGCAACGCCCTGTAGTTCATTTATTGTTTCGAGCAATGAGTCCATACTCTTATATACACCGGGTGGAACATACACGCAGCTCTTTTCAAAGTCAATAGTAGAAGGGTGAATATCTAGTTGTACTTTATACGGCGCGGTCTTGATGAAGTTCTGCTCGTTTTCCTGAGGTATATGCAGAATCGTCATGGGTATATTTATTTCTGTAAGTCCAACGGCCCAATTGCATTGCAAAGATACGTGCTGTGGCAATCGTGTGGTATAACGCGTTGTCGTATTTTCCGGGTAATATTTCATACTGCTGTTGCTCGGTAAAACGATATAAAATTCGTCTCCCATCGTGATTTTTTATTTTTTTCGGTAATAGTACGAACTCTCGATAACTTGGACTCGTAAAAAATGCCGTCAATATCTTCGCCGTGAAGATCGCGTAAAAAGTACACCATCGGCCAAGTAGTCGTCGATATGCGATGAATTTTGAACAGTTCGCTGCTCTAGCCGCTCTCGTAACCATTTGCAAAGACCGCTTTTGCACTACTGATTCGTACATCACCGATCCCGCATTTGGGGATGTGTTCTCGCTCCGAATCCTTGTAACGCTGCATCAAATTAGCACGAGCTTGAGCTGCAGTGGCAAGAGTCACCGTTACCGGGCCATTTTTATGCTGCTATGCCGGGCATTTTTATATGCAGACACTTCATTTTGCAGCACATTGATGCATCGCTTCGCGCGAGTATACGTAAAGTATCGCCACATTCTTTCTTTCAACGTTCGATTAAATCTTTCCGCAATAGCAGCTTTTTTATCAGGATTCCTTGCAGCACGAAACTGAATATCTTTCTTCTTTAGGAGCTCTTGAAATGCAGCACAAATGAATTCTTTCCCTCGATCCGATTGCAGGCATACGGGTGATCGGCTATTCGTGGCTTTTTGCGTGAGTATCCGCGTAAAAGCCTTAGCCACAGACGCAGCCGTCTTGTCGCGTGAAGGCTCGACCCATGCATATTTACTGAGCACATCTATGACTACGAGGAGATAGGTATGACCATCGTTGTAATCTTTGATCGAGCGAAGATCTACGTGATCAGTCTCCCAGACATCATCAATGTTTCGCACGTTTTAATGGCGTCGTGGAAATCGATGTTTCACAGGACGATGTTGCGTGTAAGCATACTGTGTCTCCAACCACTGCACGGTCTTTTAGCTAGAATTTTTTTTTCGCGTTGCGCGTAATAATTTTGCAGCGCCCGAGAATGATGCTTCGTGGGAGGGATTATAGTACAGCTTTTCCAACGTTTTCATGATTTATAGTTTTAGGTTAGCCCAAATTACACGATTCTTCTTCTTCTTTATACACTGGCCGGCGCCTGTTTGATCCTGCTCAGAGTGACTGAAGAGCTCATAAATACTGGGATCGGTGGATTCATCGCTGCTGCTGTGATTGGCTCCCGCGTCGCTCAACGACGAGTCATGGGAGCCAGGGCCGGATTTAGACGTCCAGAGGCCTCGGGGCAACAAAGGAGTGGAGGCCTCCTCGCCCCAAATTATTTTCCAAATAAAATGAACAATTTTTTTCAGTCGAGTTTTTCAATAAATAATTTATTGTGAAACCAAGTAGATTCTCTTAGTATTTAACAAACACATATAAATATAATCGGAAACAAGAATTGTCTGAAATTCAATTTTAGTGTTAACGAACGGAACCTTTCGAGCTTTTTTTGCCGAAAAATCCAGTTCTCGGAGTAAATCGCTTTCAATGCTCAGGAGAGAAAGCTTTGATAGACGGTTTTGTCCCATTGTGGTTCGAAGCCTATTTTTTATAATTTTCATTTTTGAAATGAGCGCTCTCCATTGCAATTTGATACCATAAAAACCAAATACATTCTCAATGCAATTTCGAGGTTTGGGAATGTAGCTCTGAAATTTTGATCTTCGAGAATTTGGTAGTAAAATAGTTCCGGCGATTGATCTTTTCTATAGTTCTTTTTGTATGAATCAATCAAAGACACAAATTGAACCAACTCATTACCAAGACTAGGCTCTAAATCATCCGTATACACTTTCACCAATGCCTCTGCTGCAGCGTGCAAATTTTCAGCATCCATCTTCTCGATGTGATTCAGAAATCCAAATCTCAAACGTACAGCTTCATAGGCATGCAATCTTTCAGTAAGAGAAACAGATAGCTGGTCAACCACTGGGATGAAGGCGGATACTTTGAATTTCTCCTTGGGTGACAGATTTGCGTTTTGTGCTTTCCCGTAATCGAGCGGATTCAACCTTACATTCCTCGTTCTGGTGCTGGTGCGTGATTGTACATATTCATCAGTATGGGATATTTTTTTGGCTGCTTCCTCGTATTTATCAAAATCATTTCGTTTGGATTCCACGAACGATTTCAATGATTCTATTGCACGCATTGCCGATTCAAGAATCATTTTCGGGTCTTGCAACATCTTGTTTGTAGCGTTGAACCGCTCCAAGATATCGTTCCAAAATGTTGCAAACAAAGCAGTTTCGAGACCACTCATTTTCTGTAGAAGGTGCGTTGCTTCATTCCTCACGATGTCTTTTTGCTCTTTATCGGAAGATATGCTGGTTAGAGCTCCTTCGATTTCCGAATAGCCGTTGACTAAGGCTTTCGTAGCTTCAGCTCGACAAGACCAACGAGTGTCGCTGAGCTTTTTCAACACTCAAAACTGGCCGCTTTTTTTCTCCGATAATTTCTCGATCAGAATTCGGTGTCGCTCTGTACTGGCTGTGAAATACGTGTACAAATTCTGCACGAAATCAAAGAATTCAACAGCCGATGGACAAGAGTTAGCAGCTGCCTTTCCCACTAAATTCAGAGAATGACCACAACAAGGTACAAACGCCGATAAATGATTTTTCTCCAAAATAAGAGCCTGCATCCCCTTGTATTTGCCACTCATGTTTGCAGCATTGTCATATGATTGGCCGCGGCAATCCATGATGTCTATTTGATGGTCACCTAAAAATTTGAGCAGAGCGTTTGCTGTGGCTTCGCCCGTATGACCGCAGTTTGGTAAAAAGGTGAGAAACCTTTCTTTTGGCGTCGATCCTTCCATATATCGAACAACTATAGTTAGTTGATCGATGTGAGCTTCGTCGGGAGTAGAGTCCACTGATACGGAATAATATTTCGATTTTTTAATCCTGGATACTATTTCAGTTAGTACCTTATCACCCATAGAACCGATCAGTTCTTCGCAAATCGTAGACGAAAGGTAACTGACATGACCACTCCCTTTATTTGCATGCTCTTTCAAATGGGTTGCCAGGATTGGTTCATACTCGGCTAGCAATTCCAAAATTCCCAGAAAATTTCCATTTCTTGGTGAGCCAACAATTTCATTGTCACCTCGAAAGGCTAATCCACGTTCAGCAATGAATTTGATGGTACTAACGATAATTCTCAGGATTTTTCGCCAATACTCGATTTGATGAGCCTCTTGCATCGCTAGCTCTTGATCGATGCGTCCTGTGACTTTTCCCCGTTGCACTAAACTCATTACTGATTCCAAATGAGTTTTCGAAATCTCATGTTCATAGAGACGATCAGATGCATGCTTCCAGTTACTGAAGCCTTCTCCACTGAGTTTGTTGTTTTGAGGGGACATCAATTTACACGCATAACAATATATTTTCCCCGTAGTTGGAGAAAAGCAAAGCCAGAATCGATTGACGGTCTCTTGATTTTTATTGCGGCGTGTAAACATGTTCTTCGTACATTTCCGAACAAAGTTGGAATTATCTCGCGCCTGATCTTGATGAACTGAATTTTGCAGAGATACTTGATCGCAATTTTGAAGTTCTGTGGAACTTTTTTTCGCCCAATATTCGATCATTTCCTTTGTTATATTAGCAGGCCAAAGACCGATGTCATTTTCGAGACCGCAAAATTTTGCTTCCTCTTGGGTCTGATATTCGCTTATAGAAAATTGTGTAGTGTTGCCTGATGAAACCTCAGCCTCAGGATGATCTTGAATACTATCGACGACATCTCCATCTACTGTTGAATCTCCTGCTGTTTTGTTAGGATCTTCAGGGATTTCTTCTTTATTTGATGACGTAAAAAAACTGGTCAATTTGGGTGTTTTAGCTAAAGTTTCTTCGGATTTCTTTATACGTTCTGCTTGCAATTTCCTCTTCTGAGAGCCACTAGCAAAAACTCGAGGAGTTCTGTGACGATCACTCATGATTCCGCTATAAAATTAAGAAAACATACACCTGAAAAAGCCCTTCACCAATAGGAACATAGTCGTGGAGCTGATAGTCGAGAAAAATAAAATATTAGCAGAAACACCAAAAAGAGTTACAAGCAGTGCACATGAAAAATGAAAATAATAGAGAAGCTGCAAGCAATGTACTGAAACCTGTCCAGTTATGTGCATGCACTCAAAAAATAAGAGAAAAAAACAGAAGTGAATTGAGAAAAAATTATTTCAAAATTAAATTAGGAAACGTCAATTTACCTATTAAATATTAACATGTTACATGTTATCATGATATTTCAGTCGCCTTAATGATTAAATAATTAACTTACGCAGAACCAAACAAACGCATGATAAACAATAAATCATAACCTCTCCGTAACCGTTTTTTATGTTCTTTTGTTCTCTGCATATATTCCATATATTCTATTATATGTTAGGAAAAAAAACACGTTTTCGTAATTGCACAATCAAATATGACATTCGGTTTATATTATAGATTACAAGATAACGATGAAAATACTTACGTATTAACGTCTGTGGTCTGTCCGTAAAAATTCGAAATGATTTACATTTGTTGCACAATGTTCGCAAGTTCGTAGCTTCTTAGACGCACGAGAATGTATCAAATTCTGGGATTCCCTGCTACAAGCACGCCACTCAGCGGACACTTGTCAACGCTGCAACGGGTCGTACACTCGTACAGACAAAAAACGGGAGAAATAGGTACCGTCGGTGCCGTCGTATCTCGTATCGACACGCAAATACGACAAATAGGCTGAATAGGCTTGTAAAATCCGCAGAATATACTATAAATTCCCCATCCGAACTGGCAATTTTCATTCTATTGTGGATTCACATGAACAGGCAGAGGGCACAAAAAACTCACACTCGCTCGCTGGTTGAAGTGCCTGTTGGTTGAAGTCTGCTGGTTGAAGTACCTGTGCGCTCCCACTGGGAGCGCACAGGTATTTTTCTTTTTTTCCGAAAAGGCGTCGAGGCGGGCACATCAGACCTCCACAGATCCTCGTTTCTTACAAATTCGCGTGGAATTTTTATCGCTTTTTAAAATCCTGCAAATGCATGACGACACGCTGGTGTTGAGGTTTTCCTCGCGCGCATAGCATCGTTTATAAGATCGACAATATTGGAGTCCTTGATTTTTTTGCCGGCAATAGAGATGGTGCCTGTGGGATCCCAGCAAAACTCTGTTGATGGTACAAGGCGTAAACGACAGAGCAAGAGTTTTGCTTTGTTGCGATATTTTGTCGGGACACTCTCAACGATCACAGAGTCGTTTATCCGTGGAACTTCAGCGCCTTTTCCACTATTCCCCTCCTCCTTGTTAGGCATCGTATTGTAATCGTCATTTTTTGCGAGTGCACGATGCTGCTGCGCTCTCTCATTATCGTCAAAACTGAGACAACGCTGCAACACCGCGAAATACGCTGACCACTTTTCCCTCTCATCTTTGTACGAATTAGAATTCAAAATATCGTTTATCTGTGTCCAATCTACTCAGTGTCGTACCAATGGTTTGCACTGTTTGCTGCTGTTGTCGTTGAACAGATTCCGTTTGTCGATTATTCTGCACGCCTATATGCTGAAGATTCTCTTCAGGCACGAGCACCATTTTTCTCGAATGCTCCATTATCCACTGCCGCCGATCGGACGTGACAAGAGCGTGCCCAGTATGGGGGCGAGCGGCAGCGGTAAGAACCCACCGTTTTGAACCACCGAACGTTTCTTGCTCTTCCAACTACCGCTTTTGGCAGCTATTCATCGAAGAATAGGCGCGTGGCGACGTAACTTTTTTCTTTGTTCAGGCTTCAGAGGCACGTTACGACGTAGAATGTTTAACGCACACTCGGAAATGCAACGAACTATTCGTGGATCGGCTTTACGCAAAACGGCGTCTCGTTGCTCCTTGTTGAGATGCTGGAGTGCATGCAATATTGCAACGTGCTTCTCGCAGAGAGAGGATCTATTACCCGTCATCACAGCCGCAAGACTGGTACTTCTCCGGCTGTGTTGGTGCTTTTTAACTTTTTCCGCGGCACGTAAACGAAATGCTGCGGGTCATCAGGGAAAATACACGTACGAAATCTACAGTTATCGGGAGTCGATTGTTTCAAGTCCAAGAGCAGATAACCGTGTGGTTTGCTCGTCACGTTGTAATAAACTTCCTGCAGAAATCAGAGATTTTCGGGGTAAACCTGATGCGCCAGGAGCTGTATTTAAGCGCGATCTCGCGGATTTATGACAACTACTATATAATTAGCGTTCAGCGATATATCCCGTTGCCCGTGACCCTGATAAAATAAATTTTGCGTTATAAAAAACACGCACAAATTCTTCCGATGACTACTCTTGGTGAAGAGGTCGACAACGCTATTGTTCGATGCCTCGCGCATCAAATCGTCAATAATTATAAGTCTTGCACGCGGATCGTTTGCATAATCCAAGGCTTGTGGTAAACACTCGTGAAACTCTATCGAAGAACCGTACTCCATATACGCCTGTTGCCACTCGGAATAATAGAAAATAATTCGTGAAAACGGTTCACTATTCATATGCGAAATGAATTTCAAAAAATTTTTCACAAAGTATGTTTTACCACAGCCAGTGGGCCCGCAAACCATCGCCGTCCAAGGATGTTTCCACCGCACATCCATTTTTGCGAATAAGTACATTCTTCGTATTAGCTGAAACATATATAGGGTTCGAAAAGGCGAATATACGTAAGAACATAAAGTTTTATTTATATACATCATTTACAAAGAAGCGCGAGGTCTATATCTATATACATTATTCTTTATAACCGTAAGGAAGAGCGCTATATTCGCCATCTCGTCTCCGTTTGACGCTCGATGGTTTGCATGATTTTGTTTCAGGACGTGTGATGACCTGATGAAACGGCATGCGTCGTATAGCGTCATACCTTACCACAACAGGCTCGTCTCTCTCACCAGTTATAAAGGAGCGCACTGAGTTGTAATTAATTAATCCCTTGTTCGCAAAATTGAGCGTTATCCCTTTACTTTACATACTCCCCTTTACTTTACATACTTCTTTTTCCTCTCCATTGGGGGCGCATACGATAAAAGAATAAAATTTGGGTCCGCCTGAAATGAAACTTCTAATATAACTACCTTCCCCGTAAGAGCTCAGCTCGTCTGTGAGATCCCCTAAGAGCTGTCCCGTTAGATGTTCATACTCGTCTATTTTTTCGCTCGATACGTAAATTACGGAATCGGTATCGCAATACAAAGCACGACGACCCAGCTGCTCTAGGTAACTATAAAGTTCCAGGTGGGCCTGGGCTGTGGTGTATGCTGCTACTACGGCGTTCGCTATGCTGGATGGTATAACAGCGTCACTGATTTTCGTGTAGCTCACATACAATATTTCGTTATTTACGGGTAAAATCCCCGTGATCTCGTACTCAGGGCTAGTCAATAGTTCCATAAGCTTTTTACGTGTCGATACTATTTCTGTCTGCGGCAGATTTTCCCGCTGTTCAAACTTTCCCAAAATGAATTAAGACACAGTTTTGCGACAGATCGTAGTCCCGGATTTTTAGCTATGGAATCGCGGATTAACTTGATTCCTTCTGATCGTTCGAAATTAGATATATAGCGATCTTGTGCTGTGATGTCTTCGGAGCAGTTGTCGGGCCAGCCACTAGCTTCTTGTTTTATTTTTAAAAATTTGTTTATGTATTCAGCAAAATGACCCCCTGTCTGTGTATCGCGGTTGAACTACGTCGTTCCATACTGCCAAATTTCAGTCACGTTCATCACTCTATACCCGCACGACACGGCTTTTCGCAACTCGTCGACAACCCATGTACCATCGAACGTTCGCTCTACAGGATCTTCATGTGTACATACACCATGATTCATAATCTCATAGCAGCTTCGGCATAGAGCAAATAATAAGCGGTTATGCATATGCACTGGTAATACGGGATGGTAAAGATTACGAGGTGGCAATACGGTGCATTTTACGAGACCCTCAACGAGAGTGAGATCGGTGTTATCAGGGCTTGTCAATTCCATGCACTCGTTGCCCGCGTATACTTTTGGATGGCCCACGGGGTATTTACCGAATTTACAGATATATGGGTACAGTGGGCAAACGTCTAGGTAACGCATTTTTTCCGTAGCGTCAACGTCGTAGAGCGTAACCATGTTTTCTGTCCGTCCGCCGAAAAAAGCATCACGTTGATTGAGAGGCTCTGCTGTAGCTAAAGGATTATCTTGCAGGAAAGTCCTCATCTTGGCTTCCGAATTTAACAAGCGATCGTAATCACACTCCCAAATTTCCGTGAGCAAGTACCCTCCCGTTCGAATTCTCTCAGCTACAGCAGTAGTTCTCTTAAAACGCTCGTGCATGGATATTCCATCGCTTTGTCGGTTGTCTCTATTTGTGGGATAGCAGCGTGGGCAGCCGTGCCAGTAGCAACCATGAAATTGTAATACATGAGCCCCATTAAGGGTCTCATAATACCCGTCTACCAAGAGATTTTGGGGTATTCCAAACTCGCGTGATCGACCAGCATGAATAATACGAACAGCTAGCGAGTGCTCCATCCACGATAGCCATGAAACCGCTTTTTTCGATTGATTATGCGCCCATCTGTACCCTCCCCTAGATATAATTCTGATCGAGTTGTTTTTCAAGAAATTTTTTCGAAAAACTCTGAAGCAGGCTGAGGCTATCGCTGTTCTTTCATCAAACGGGCAGACGCGACCGCTGATAATGAATTTATTGCGAAAAGCCATACACGCGCGTCGCAAAATCGTGACATCTGTCTTACAATAGTTGATAAGCTCTTCCGAAAAAATGAATACGTAATTGTTGTCTTTTGTTTCGCGATACCAATCGAGAAATTTTCGGCGCTCATCGGCGCGCATCGTGTCCGGAGAAAAATGCTCGAGAGGTGGCAATTCGCCTACGTAATTTTGATTTTCAGGCCTGTTAAACAAGTGTGGAAAAGTGGAATGTTTTTTTCTTTTCGATAAAATAACGGAGGATGAATTGAGCGTCGAAACCCCCTGCATTATGAGCGATACAGATGGTACGCGAAAAACCTTCGAACGGTTGCATGGATAATTCGACAAGCTGAGCTACGGGGCTGTGACTAAACACAAATTCGTGTTCCCCGCAATGCTCGCACGGTTCGGTTATAGAGTCGTTAATACAGCAAAACGTGCAAACTCGTTGTGGCACGCAAAGATTGGGTTCGTGTACAAGAGTAGTTGCTGCACCCTTCACAGGTGTGCTCTGCTGTGTTTCAAAATCATAAAAAATAAATCATATTTTTTTCAAGTCTGGAGTACTACGAATCGGTTTCATGAAATACAAATGATTATTCGGTTGATCGGATTTGCACGTTTCGCAGTACCCTACTCCGCATTTATGCTTCTCTGATTTTTCCAAAGGCCTTATTGCTCGAAAGCAGTTCCGGCATCGTTTCAGAGCTTCACAAACGCTAGGCTTTCTACGCCTCATGGTCACGATCAGCACCTTATGCCTCTGAAAGCAGTCCTCTCCGAAAAAATCGCGATTGCACGCCTCACATCTGATTATATCGCGCGAGCGCGTATTGCACGTCTGCAGCCCCCAGCACCGAGGACATTTTTTTTTTAAACATCTATGGCCGAGTCGACGGCCGTCGGCCATCTATGGCCGACGACGATAGGCCATATTATACGAGGAACAAAAATCTCTACTACCGACAGCTGCCTGAGATTGAGAATAGGCTCGAAATGATGTGAGCGCTTGTTATACAATATATACAGAGTGTGCTGAATTGTACCCGCGATGTTCAAAACACCCTGTCTCCCGTCAAACAGAGGCTTCTCCCCACGACCCAAAGTTGAAAATTCGTAAACGACAATTGCAAAACCGTCTCGTGCCAAATAATCCTGATAGCGCGCAATCTCGTATACACCACAACCCTCTACAGGTACGCGGACATCTGCTTCTCTTGTACGTTCGAGCGCTGCCTGATTTTGTATAGATCCGTTAATTTGCCTAATACGTTGCCATTTATTATGTAGAGTACCCGACCGTATTTCACCTCGTTTTGCGTATGCTCGAGCCACCACCAGTGAACGCGGTAAGCATAGATTGTCGGTTTTTCGGATCGAGAGAATAGATCGTTTTGCGACAGCCTCGTGTGTGAGACCTTTCCGACCACGCCCTTCGATCCCCTCGACAGCGCACATTTTTATCGTGCACGAATCATCGATGTTCGAAGATGATGCACTTTGTGCCACGCTGCTTATGAATTGCCAAATATCTTCGAATACATAATCTCGGGCCGGTTGAAAAGATAACCACACGCGCCCATGCGGCAAGTTATTCGCTGTAAACGAAACGCCTACATAATCGCCGCCCTCGCAGGAGCTCATGATATGCGTTAAGAGGTCACGAAACGCACCGTTGAGCCAGTCCACCACGCTAACTCCGGAGACTGGCTGACGAATTCGGAATGATGTTTCGCGCCCCCGTATTTTAAAGCGTTCGAAATACCGCGTATAATCGCTGATGATTTCAAAGTGTTTTCCCGGCGGGTGTATTACTTCTTCGAGCGGTCCGCTCCTTGGTACACGACGATGTCTGCTGGATCCCCTTTGCACCCCTGGAAACAGACCGGACGGGCCTGGTATAGCGTCTTCTTGCTCATCTGCTACCTCCCGCCCGACGAGCTCTGAATAAATTTATAATTTAAAATAGGCACTATACCAAAATTGGTTGATGCCTTAATTTTAACTTACGTTCAAAAATCGACGAGCTAGTCAATATTTCCGAAGGATGTTCGATGCTGGAAACGGTGCTCATCGGCTGCCCATCATTTAGTTCAGAGCATGATAGGTGCTGGCTCGTTCCGCTCCTGTGTTGACATGCTAATTCAACAGTACACGCACCCTTCACAAGAGCCGCTTCTTCATCTGACGAGGCGTCCAAGAGCTGTTGATATACTATATGCACACAACCGTTAAAATAATAAAAATTAATAGAAATCTTTTCACGATAATAAGAATGTATGGAGAGAGAGAGAAAGTATCAGCATCATCTTAAAGAAAAAGAGAATAGAATAGAATAGAATAGAATAGAACGTTTATTATTATACTAGGGTGGAGACCCACAAGTATAAATCGATAATCGACAAATCGAGAGACACCTAGAGAGAGAGATTGATTGATTGATTGATTAAATTTATTATGCCATGGCGAGCCTTAGGCAAAAATTACAAATTATGGATAGTAACAATATATAATAATGTATAATAGTATAAGTATATGTAATATGTAATAATAATGGTATAGTTTAAGTCGAAGAACCAAACTATACTAACTTAATGTAAGGAATTGTAGATTAATAGTAGAATGGCATGGCGGAACGAGTGACCGGAAGCGTGATCGTACAACGAGAGTTACACTATTACATATCTACGCTATCGAAAAGATACTTAAATAGACGAATCTTAAAAGTTCCCAGAGTAGGTGAAGATATAACGAGTGGTGGAAGAGAATCGTAGAAGTATATGGCGGACAAAGAGAACGAATGGTGGAAAACAGATGTGCGATGAATTGGGATATTGAAGGTAGGCCATGGCCGCCTGCGCGACCGCATGGGAATATTGTCATTTCGCGTGAATAGATCTAGAATGTAAGGTGGAGCCTTAGATTGAGAAATATTGTACATAGTAATACCTAGGAAGTATAATCTTCTCGTTTTAACAGATAGCCAACGTAGTTGACGTCTAAACGGTGTGATATGTTCGTCTCGCCTGAGGTCAAAGATAAATCTAATACAACAATTAATCAAACGCTCTAGTTTAACATTTAGTTCATCAGTTAAATCGTGATAGACAAGGCAGCAATAATCAAGGATTGGAAAGATAAGGGAGGAAACCAGAGTAGTTCGCAGCTCGCGGGAAAGAGAGTTTCGGTGAAATTTTAGTTTGTATAGGGTGAAGTGGACTTTTTGGGAGACATGTAGGACGTGAGGCCTCCAAGAGAGATCTCTAGACAACACTACCCCTAGGTTGCGCGCCTCATCAACGTAAGGTAAGTCGACGCCATCTACGGAGATCACCGGTAGATCGGACTTTACAATTCGATTGACAAACGAACTGCTCCCCAGCAATAGAATTTTGGATTTAGAGATGTTCAATTTGAGGCCATTCGCCGAAGCATAATCAGATATTGCATGCACATCCTCGCCCATCAACCTGATTGCCTCAGCTAGCCCCGATGGAGAGCAGCTTGAGTAAATCTGGGTATCATCGGCAAATATCATGTGCTCGGAATGATGAAGAACAGATCGTATGTCATTGATGAAGAGCGCAAAAAAGAGAGGCCCAAGGACAGAGCCTTGTGGAACTCCTGCTGTAGTAGGGAGCCAAGCAGAACAGTTTCCACAATCGTCGATTACTGCTTGGGTCCTTCCTGTCAGATAGGAGAACACCCAATCAAGTACTGAGTCCGCTAGGCCAATCTTTTTGAGTTTGGCTAGAAGCAACAAATGCGGAACAGTGTCAAAGGCTTTGCTGAAATCAAATAGGATGAGAATGGTAATGCGGCGATCATCAATATTCCGCCTGGCGGTATCACAAATATGCAAGAGAGCGGTCTGAGTGCTGAAACGCTTGCGATAGCCCGATTGACGCGGGTCAAAGACGTCATTTTCTTCAATCCATTTCGTTAATTGCTCGTGAACTAGCCGTTCAAGGATCTTAGATAGTTCATTGAGATTGGCAATAGGACGAGTGTCGGACGGCGAAAGGGGTGATTTGATTTTAGAGAGCGGTCGAAGAAAGGCTCGCTTCCAATCGCCAGGGAATACCGATGATCGCAACGATAGATTGAAAATAAACGTTAGTATTGGGGTGATTAACTGGAGTGAATTGAATAAGGAAAAAAGAGAGATGCCATCAGGACCGGTGGAGAAGGACGATGAGACAGATTGAGATGAGATGAGTAATTGAACTTGGTTGTGAGTGATGTCAGTAAAGTTGAACTGCTGGCGATCTGGTTGTATAGTGGAACAAGTTTGTTTGTAGTCAGTGTAGGAACAAGCTGTTTGTTGGTTGGATATCGAGGAGTAGAACACATTGAGTTCATGGGAGGAAAAGAAATGTAAAGGAGAGGAGAACGACGACTTGACTAGTCCCATATTTGCGAGCTCCGTCCACAGCTTTTTGGGATCGGTAATTCTGGAGATTTTCAGTAGGTAGTAATTGCTTCTTGCCCGACGAAGTTCATCTTTAAGTTCATCTCTATAAGCTCTGTAGATCGCAAAATCAAGAATAATGTTAGACCGTTTCGCCTGTGAGTACAAATAGTTGCGTCGGGTGATACGAGTCTTTAAATCTCGAGTAAGCCATGGTGCAGGTGGCCGGCGCACGCAAAATGACCGCAGTGGAGCATGGACCTCAAGGGACTCAATGAAGGTACTTGTGAATTGTTGAACTAACGGATTAATTTCGATTGGTACGTCCACTAAACGCATGTTAAAATTGAAGTAACGATTCGCCAAGTCGGACCTTAATAGGGTTTCCGACAACGTGACTTGAAATTCCACATCAACAAATCTGTTGAAAGCTCGGCGTGTTAAGACACGATCAGACACCGGCTCAGTTTCGAATGAATAGTGTAACTCGAGCAGATCATGCCCAGCAATAAACGGTGCATCGGACTTGACATAGGAAACAAGCTTGTCCTGACTGTCAATTAAGAATACATCAAGCCACGAGTCAGACGACGACAAATGATATGTTGGTAAAGAATCGACTATGTATAGTGATTGGGAAAACGCAAATTGACGCAAGTAATTCGCTTCGTAGCGTGTATTATCTTCTAAGTGACAGTTCAGATCTCCTGAAATAATTATGTTATTATACGCATGGGAAAAATTGTTGTATGCAGCAGCAAAATCGTCGAGCATACGTCCTTTAGGACGCCTATATAGAGATGCATATAATAATTTCTGACGGCTAGGACATGTGATCTCCAATATTAAAAATTCTGGTGAATTACAGTACTGACTAGGTGACGAAGCTAACACCCTAGCTTGTAAAGAGTTGTGAATATAACACGCGACACCACCTCCCTCTGCGCCCTCACGATCGTTGCGTATCAAGAAATAACCATCAAGACGGATTAAATCATCAGAGACATAAGAATGTAGCCATGTTTCACAAATGGAAATAATGTGAAAATCGCGATCAAGTATTTTTTGGATAGCCATTAAATTGGCACGTATGGAATTCGCATTGAGTTGGGCAACTTTTAGTGAGGATGTCACTGGTGGAGGTGGCAGACGGCTGAGATTTTCGGATGGAAGTCATATCAACTTGTCCAAATCTGCTTCTGTTGTTATGATTATCGGTTTATCAGTATTGGTTTTACGAATATAAATATTTCCAGCACGAGTCCAGATGTATTTGTAGCCTTTCCGAGATGCGTGAGTTTTAGTAATACGTAGCAAGTTATAGACTGCTGTTGGTAAAAATTCATTAACGAAGATAGAACCCTGATGGTCAAGGTCAAAAACTTCCCTGAGCGTCAGGTTCTTTTTTTCACGCTTTTTGCTTAATATGTACTCCCTAACTTGATGCGACTTTAAAATGACAATAAAAGATTTTGTAGTTGCTCGATTTCGCGTTGCTGAGGATGATTGTCTGTTTTCACTTCCGTCATTCACCTTAGTAAGGCTACGAATCTCGAGAACATCGCCCATCAGATTAGATACGCCCAGAGCACTGAAAACTTTTTCTACGATGAGCAGCGGCTCATCATTGATCGTGAGAGGGATTCCAGATATAGTACACTCCGTTGAATAATGAGACATAGACAGCGATCGCACGCTATTAGCTGGCTCAGTCGAACCAATCTGCGATAAGCGTCTCGAAATTTCAGTAATTTGCTCACTGAGCTGCAGATTTTGCGCCTTGACATTGTCAGACTCAATCCGAGCGAGATCCGAAATTTCTTCGAGAGCCGAAACTCGGGATGATAAAGAATCCTGTCGAGCTGCTAGATCAGAGATATCAGCACGAAGTTCAGTAATAGAAGTCTCAACACCAGTGAGCGAGTCCTGGATCTTCTCAAGCTTGTTGTTAGTCAAGGTGCTCGATGTTTGAAGCTGTCGCATGATGTCATCCAGGGTGATGGTTCGTGTAGACGGTGGAGAGTGTAAGGTAATAGATGACCGTTGGAGCGCACAAGGGTCGCAACGAAAATCGTCCGTGGAGCCTGAACCACGGAGGTCATGACCAAAATTATCCGTTGCACAAGTAGTGTGAAATATCATGCCGCATTCACCGACGCATGTAACTCTATCGCTAGCACTAGTAAATCGACTACATAATCCACAACGAGCTGCCATCGCTGAGCAATATATAGATGTGGAGAGAGAGAGAGAAGATTAGCAAGAGCGCTCGACTGTAGGAGATACACTGAAGAAAATTCGATGTGTGCATATGCCTATACTCCTATAGACATGGTGATTGACACACTGTTGAATCGGACACACACAAACGAGCAAGTCGTTCGTCGTCGCTGTTGCTGTGTTATTGAGTCGGCCAAGATAATTAACATAAAGTCACATGTATATAGTGATATAGTTCAAGATCAGAGCTCACACAGCTACGAATGCCAAGGATAATGCTTTGTTATTGTTTGGCCCACTGCTCATCGAAGCACTAATGTAGATGTGATCAACACAGTCTTATCCACTGGACTACCTACTGATCATATACACACCAAGAAATCTTGTGCATGTACGGTGAACGTTACGATGATATAGTATAGACAACGAAGCACTCGTACTATTGATGTGACAGCATGATTGAAGTAAATTATGCTCGGTATATCCGCTCACCAACGATGCACAGTTTGCAATGACAAGAGAGCTTCAAGCCATTAACAATAAAATTCAGATAAAGTAGCTGATTAAAAAGTTTGAGCAATTCTTAAAACACGTAGATTTTGCAGGTCTATGTAGGGCTCACACTGGGTTCCTTTGGATGTGTTGTGTGTATGTATAGTCGGCATGGTAATAATACAGCATAGTCGATGAAACCAATACACACACACTATTAGTTTGGCAATATAGCTCAGCACAATTATTCCAAGTATAGGCCACACAATGAAATGATGCGCAGAAAATCAACGCGACGACCGATGAGCCCAATTTACGTTGCAAAAATAAAATTCACATTTTTAAAACTGTAATATACAGCTATGTGCACGGCGCATGGTAGACTGTCATAGATCACCAAATAGAAAATGTTCCAGATAATAGAGGGGCCACTACTAAAGAATATTGAATCTCTCTTCTGCACATAGAAGAAATATAGGTACGGAGCACTTTGACACACGTCAACTCGACGTCAACTCTCGGGAGAGAGAGAGAGAGAGAGAGAGAGGTAGAGAATGTGGAACCACGCGAAGCAGGGCACAAAGAGTAGAGCTCGATAAATGAGGTTTGCCCGTACTAGCGTAATAACAGCCGTGAAAATATTTTTTCCAATATAATTAAAATATTAATCTCTATATCGATTTAATGAGAGAGAAAGAGGAGATTAATGAATAATAATACTTTTGAAATATATTATATTCAAAATCGTAAAATATTTTTCCTCATTCTAACCTCGAAATCGCAACTTCGTTGCGATTTATTGGCTCTCATGAGGAAAAATAATGTTCGATACGCGTACGAAAAGGCTTTTTGACGAAACTCGTTACAGCACTCGCCTTCGGTTCGTGCCGTAATCCTCTCGTTTCGTCAAAAAAGCCTTTGCGTACTTGTATCAAAATGTAATATTTTCTAACGATAACAGGATAACAGGTATATCGTTTATGAAATAAAGATGTTGTTAACAGCTTCTTAATGAAAAAGAGAGAGAGACAGCGAGAGAGCGGCAGAGAATGCGGAACCACGCGAAGCATGGCACAACGAGCAGAGCTCGATAAATAAGGCTTGCCCATTCTAGCGTCATTACATCCATGAAAATATTTTTTCCAATAAATTTCAATTATTAAACTCTATATCGATTTAATGAGAGAGAAAGAGGAGATTGATAAATAAAAATGCTTTTGAAATATATTATATTGAAATTCGAAGAATATTTTTCGAACGATAAAAGGTGCTCTGTATCGCGTTCATGAAAGAAAGAGGATGTTAACAGCTTCTTAGTGCAAAGAGAGAGACAACGAGAGAGAGAGGCAGAGACCGCGGGTCGGTGCGAAGCATGGCACAAAGAGTAGAGCTCGATAAATAAGGCTTACTCATGTTAGCGTAATAGCAGAGTCGTAAAATTTTTTTCAATATAGTTTAAGAATTACAAAACATACATGAATATTTTTTATGATCGAACAGAACTTATTTTTGATTTCATCGACAATACCACGGACGCACGGCGCCTTTTCCAGCCCTCGACGCTGTGGCTCTTCAAACACACACGCTAGCACTTGTTGACCGCTTAGCACGCCCCTGTTATAGGCTGTCACTATGGTTCGCAAGGGCGTTCACCATAAAACATATTTTAGACGACTTATGAGCCTATTTTCCGATAATCGATTTAACTCGTTACACCATCGATCATTACACCGACGACGAAGCTGGGAGCTATGTATTATGGCCAAACGCAAAAGATTTAAAATACAACCGCGAAGTGCTCGATCTGTCATGATTGATAGCGATACGTGATAATTCCCTGTTGAATTAAGACTGAATAATATTGTATCTTGTTCTTTCTATGGAAAGATAAATACCTAGCGCGAGACTTCTGAGCGAATTTACTCATTTACTTAAACTGCAGCGACATCAAAAAGCGATGCCCCCCTCGCGGCACAAAAACATGCATGATAAGGTATCGAGATATCAAGATACCAACATCTCAGCGCATATTGAAACGTTTGAGATTGTCGTGCGAGAATATTATGTAGCGTCATTGCGCGATACAATATCTTGCTCTTGATTTTACGACTTATCTAACAATGTTATAGATTTATTTGTCAAATGTCGACTGTGGTGATGAATTACCAGAGTTCGAGTACTGGACTCGATAAGGAAGCCGGGAATAAGATTATGGAAGGTTTTTATTTCACTTAACGGGCAGAAGGCCTAAGAAATTATATTTGCTTTACGAGATGGCCTCAGAGTCCTAACCACGACTGTGAGCTATAAAAGCTACGCGTAGGTTGACCCTTCATCATTGGCCATTGACAATGGATTTTGGGTCTAAGATATTTTATAGTCAAGAAGCGAAAATAAAATGATTATTTCGTGTCGTGAAGCAACGCGAAATATTCAAGGAGAAAATTTTTACGATTGATAGATTTCGTTTAGCGAAACGATTGAAATTCATGAAAAAGGAAGTTACGGGAAATTCATAGATGAGGTAATTAATTTAGGAATTGATTCGAAATTGAAGAGTTAAAAATTGAAATTGAAATTGAAGATACGAAGATGACCTTCTGGCCTCATATACAGAAGACGGTTCAGAAGGCGGCCGAGAGGATCGCATCCTTGAGCCGCCTGATGGCAAACACGACGGGACCAAGACCGGGGAAAAGACGACTGTTGATGGCGACAGCCCACTCGATCCGGGGCAGAGATCTGGGCAGATGCTCTAAAGACAAAAAAGTACAGCAAGGCGATGACCAGAGTACAGAGACAAGGGGCGTTGCGGATCGCGAGCTCCTACCGGACAGTTTCTGCACAGGCTGTCTTGGTGGTGGCGAACGTAATTCCCGTGGATCTTCTCGCCGAAGAGCGCAAGAGGATCTACGGGCGCAATGCGGACGTGAGACGAGAGGACGCGGCAAGGACCGAACGCGACAGAACGTTACGGGTGTAGCAACAACGATGGACGCTCGAACAAACAGGTAACTGGACAAGACGACTGATACGGGACCTGAGACCGTGGACTGGAAGGACATTCGGGGACGTAAATTTTTACGTTAACCAGCTTCTGACGGGACACGGCTACTTTTGACGATACCTAAACAACATGAACAGAGTACGGACATCGGACTGTAAGTACTGTGGACACGAACGAGACGACGCGGAACACACATTTTTTGTGTGTGACCACTGGACGGACATGAGACGAGAACTCGAGACGACAATAGGTAACATCACACCGGACAACATAGTACAGGTGATGTTACGCAGACAGGAATGGTGGTTACTTGTAGCCACCTGCACAGAGACGATACTGCGACGGAAAAACGCGGACGGCTGCCTGACAGACGACTGAGCAGACCGAGCGACGCGACCTAACAGAATACAGACAAACGAGACGAACGAACGAACACGGATAGGACCCCCCAGCCAGAAGTAATATAAACATAGTCCCTGGTTGGGGGAGAGGGTGAAGGAGTTGGCGGTTTAGTGGGTAGGCCTGTTTTTTTGGGAGTCCCACATACCCCCCTGGGCTGAAAGTCCGGATCTGTAAGACTGGGCTGTAGGTCCAGGGGATATCCGTCAAAAGGATTCCGCAACTCCTAAAAAAAAATTAATAATAATAATAATAATAATAATAATAATAATAATAATAACACGCTCGGTGACAAACCGGAAGTGCGAATGCTCGGGGGATCCTATAAACGGGTCTACCCGAAAAGGCGAGTGCTCGGAGACCCCTATAAACGGGGACGCCCGAAAAGCGAATGGCGGGGACCTCTATAAACGGGCTTCCCCCATGAATGAGTATTCCGGTTGGTCACTACGGGCACACACATTCACACACACTTCACATGGGGCAACACTCAACAAACAGGGAGAGGGGGGTGGGGGGACCTCAGGGACCGTGCTTAGTTCCGGCGCGGTACGGGGAGTAGCGACCCCGAGGGACCACCAGCACAACGGAACAAAAAAAATGGAAATGCACGAACAAAACAAGGATATACCTCAAGTGGTAACCCCTACACAGGGAAAATCCACCCCGGGTTCCGATCGGGTGAAAGCTCCGGTGGCCACGGGCAGCGGCATGGATTTTGAGGGCCGCAGAGCGTGCAAGGGACAGGTGACGGAAACGACGACGACGACAAACGCAACGAAAGAACAGCCAGGTGGGACGAACTCGAACCTGCCTGGCCGCAATAGGGTGGCGAGCATCTACAGCATTGGAAGTGCAGGAAGCCTCACCTCCGTACTGGACAGCGACGACACAAGTACAAGGACACGAACGAGACACACAGGAAACGAAAAGACAAACATAACGGCACAACGACTGGACGGCAAAACCTAACGGAGTTATTGACGTTGATACAGACGACAGCAACACAGATGGCCCAGGCCGCCAGAGTTCAAAAGAACATGAACATATCGGTCAAAACGGGATTAAAACCATCATCGAGGCCACCGACGTCACCTTGTGCAAGTACGGGGTGGCAGAAACGGAGGTGGAAACGATGAAGGTCGACAGGACAAAAACGGACAGACAGAGAACACAACAGACGGACAACGAATCCACAGAGACCGAAACCGAGACGAAAGAACTACCGACGGAAACGCCACGGACGAAACGGAAACGGGAGGCGACTGGGACCACACCGGAGTCCTCGCAAAAGAGGCCTGCGGTGGCGGGCTCGGCCGCAGCCTGGAAAACGGTGACGAAAAAGAAAACAAAAACGGCGAAACGGAAAACGAAGACGGACAAGACGGACGCGACGGACGCGACGACCCGGGCTGGGGAGCGCAGGCCGGCCACCAAACAATGGGGGGCGGCGGTGCTCGTCAGACCCGGGAAAAACAGCACGTACTCGGACATCGTTAGGAAGATACGGACGACGGTCGACCTGACGAAGAGTAACGTACAGGTGACGACTCTCAGGAAGACGAAAAACGCACTGTCTTTTGAAGATAAAGACGAACACAAACGGACGAGACGATTTCCGACGCGTGCTGCAGGACGCGGTGGGAGACTCGGGCAGTGTCGGGGCCGGGACATCCAGGGTACAACTGGAGATCCTGGACCTGGACTGTGTGGTGGCCAGAGCCGACGTGGTGCAAGCACTGAGAAGCGAGACGGGACGAGACGCTGACTTTGGCGTCCACATCTTCGGTCCGAACCGGGCCGAGCAGTTTATGACGGTCTGCGACCTCGAGTCGCACGAGGCCAGGGCGCTGCTGGGCCGGGGACGGATCGGGATTGGATGGGTGAATTGCCGCATCCGACAGAGACTGACAGTAACGAAATGCCACAGGTGGCTGGGCTACGGACACACGAAGGCAAACTGCAGGAACAAAGACCGGACGGACTGCTGCAGGAAATGTGGCGAGACAGGACACCACGCCACAGACTGCAAAAACAGACCGGCCTGTCCACTGTGCTCCGAGGCGGGGCACGGTAATGCGGCGCACGTTTCGGGCTCCGGGAGGAGCGCGGTGTTCCGGGCTGCGCTGGAGGAGTGCAGGAAGCAGGCTGGACGACGGACAGAATAGTTTAGGGAAACCTGAACCGAAGTAGGACTGCAGACATGCTACCACCACAGATAGCAGACGAACATGACGCCGACATTCTGATCCTGTGCGAGCCGTACAAGGCACGACAAACACAGGACTGGATCACGAACGACACCGAGACAGCGGCTATCTGGGTAAGGGGGGCTGCTCGAGCCCGAGTGTCCGCTCGCGGCGTGGGGGGCGATTACGTCTGGGCTTGGGTCGGCACTGTCACTTACGTCAGCGTCTACCTTACCCCAACCTGCGCAGCGGCGGACTTCGTGGCGAGGGTAGCGCTTCTCGAGGACGGAATCAGGGACCTGCCCGAGGACCTCGTGGTCGCGGGGGACTTCAACGCGAGGGCGGTCGAGTGGGGAATGACTGAGACGAACAGACGAGGACGGCTGCTGCTGGAGATGGCCGCCAGGCTGGACCTCGCAGTGGCAAACACGGGGAACGTACCGACGTACAGACGACCGGGATTCGGAGAATCCATTCCGGACGTGACGATGACGTCGGACAGCATACTGCCGCGGGTAGGGCGGTGGCGGGTTTTCGAGGGCTATACGGCCAGCGACCGGTACGGTACATCGCCTTCGAAGTGGCAGGAACGACAACAACAGCACGGACGAGGGTCCGACGGCCCCGCGGTGAAACGTAGACAGACTCGACGTACAAAAGTTCTCGGTGGAACTGGCGGCAGCGCCGGCCCCGATTACAAACGTCCCCCTGGAGCTGACTGGCCGGCGAAGGGCGGAAAGACTGACAGAGGAGACGGACAAACTGACGGCACGGCTGTGCGACAGCACAATGCCGAGACGACAGCAGGGACGTAACAGACGACCACAATACTGGTGGACGGACGAGATAGCCGAACTGCGGAAGGGTTGCCTGGCGAAACGAAGACGGGTTACGAGGGCTGGCGGCAGACCCGAAAGGGAAACCCTCCAGGCTGAATACAAGACGGAACGAAAACGACTGACGAACGCTATCAGAGACAGCAAAACACGATGCTGGAAGAGGCTCTGCGAGGAGGTGGACCGGGACCCTTGGGGTACGGGTTACAAGATAGTGACCGGTAGACTAGGGGCCCGGATCTCACCGGACCTTAAAGACGCTGAAACAGCACGACGGATCGTTGACGGACTTTTTCCGACACACCCGACGCGTACGGACGCGACGGACGACGACGAAACGGCGGCGACCCCCGTTTTTACCGCTGTGGAGCTTTCCAGAGCAACCAAGGCGATGAAGACGGGTAAGGTGCCGGGACCAGACGGGGTGCCGGCGGAAATTCTCGGGCTGATGGCCAGTCTGAGGCCGGAGATACTTCTCGACCTGTATAATACATGCTTAACGACAGGGACCTTCAGTGGCCGGTGGAAGGAGGCGAGGCTGGTCCTTATCCCCAAGGGTAAGGGGGACCCCAGCGCGCCGTCGGCTTACCAGCCGCTGAGCCTACTGGACACGACGGGAAAACTATACGAACAGTTACTGCGACCACGACTCATGAACGCAATACAGAAAGGAGGGGGGCTCTCGGACCAGCAGTTCGGCTTCCGAAAGGGTCGATCAACGATTGGAGCGATCCAAGAGGTGGTTGACTCTTTCCGAGTGACAGACAGACATTGCCACGCAGCGCGACCCATCGTGCTGCTGGTGACACTGGACGTAAAGAACGCCTTCAACTCGGCCAGGTGGGTGGACATCTTGGAGTCGCTGAGAGGCGGCTTTGGGGTCCCACGGTACCTGCTCCGGGTTGTGGAGGACTACCTTTGAAACAGACGACTGACGTACGAGACGATCGAAGGACAAGTGACGCGACAGATTACCGCGGGGGTCGCCCAAGGATCGATACTTGGACCTGACTTCTGGAACGGGATCTACGACAGCCTGCTCAAAATGGAGCTCCCGCTCGGAGTTTGCCTAGTCGCGTACGCTGACGACGTGGCGGCGGTAATAACCGAGCGGTCTCCAGAACTGGCGCAGTACAAACTGAACCAGACGATGAGACGAGTCGGACGGTGGATGACTGACCACGGACTGCGACTCGCTACAGAGAAGACAGAACTGGTGTTTCTCACCAGGAGACGCATACCAACCAGACTTCACATGACGGTTGGGACGGACGAGATCGAGACCGGAGGTGAAGTCAAGTATCTGGGGGTGACCCTAGATACGAAGATGACCTTCTGGCCTCACATACAGAGGACAGCACGGAAGGCGGCTGAAAGGATAGCATCCCTAAGCCGCCTGATGGCAAACACGAACGGACCGAGACCAGGGAAACGAAGACTCCTCATGTCGACGACGCACTCGATTTTCCTCTACGGGGCAGAGGTCTGGGCAGACTCCCTGAAGACGAAGAAATACTGTCACGCCATGACGACGGTACAGAGACGGAGCGCGTTGAGGATCGCCTGCTCCTACCGAACGGTCTCAGCAGGGGCCGTTCTGGTGATGGCGGGCGTGATTCCCATAGACCTTCTTGCGTTCGAACGCAAGAGGATCTATGGCAGAGACGCAGACGTGACCCGACGGGACGCGGCAACGACTGAAAGAGACAGAACGATACAGACGTGGCAAGAACGGTGGACAGAAGAACCGACAGGAACCTGGACGAGACGGCTGATCAAGGACCTGAGACCATGGATCCGGAGGGACTTTGGGGATTTAAACTTTTACGTCACCCAACTTCTGACGGGCCACGGTTACTTCAGACGGTACCTCCACAACATGAACCGAGTACAAACGCCGGACTGTAAGTACTGCGGACACGAACGAGACGACGCGGAACACACGTTCTTCGAATGTGGCCGCTGGACAGAGCTCAGACACAGACTGGAGACGACCGTGGGAAGCATCACCCCCGAAAACATTGTTGAGGTGATGCTCCACGGAACAGAGCGGTGGCAACTTGTTGCCACCTACACAGAGACGATCTTACGACGAAAAAACGCTAACGGCTGCTTGACGTAACGTAACTGACGGACAGTCACAACAGAGCGGACGGACGGGACGACGATACGGACACAGACGGAGCCCCCAGCTAGAAGTAATATTAACATAGTTCCTGGCTGGGGGCATTGCACAGGAGGTGGCGGTTTAGTGGGTAGGCCAATAGGGGAGCCCCACATAAGCACCAGTCCGTATGACTGGTGTGAATCCGTAACTTGGATTCCGCAACTCCTCGGATAAAAAAAAAAATAATAATAATAATAATTATTATTATTATTATTATTATCCTCTTTTGGGAGGATTCCGACGGCGGAACCGGCCGGGGCCGGGGCCTGGAAGACGGTGACGAGAGGACGACCCGACAAGACGGTCAAGAAAAAGGGACCTGACAAAACAGACACGAACACGAAACCCCGGCCGGGCCGGAACGAACGGGCCCCGCGGAAACGGGGCACGGCCGTCCTGGTCAAGCCGGAACCAGACAAGACGTACTCGGACGTAGTACGGATGATACGAACGACAATCGACCCGAAAGAGAGTCACGTGCAGGTGAAGACGCTACGAAAAACGAAAAACGGCTTGTGTCTGGTGAAGATTCAGGCAGACTCGAACGGACCGGACGGACGTAACGAATTCAAACAACGGTTACAAGACGCGGTCGGGGAAGCGGGCAGTGTCCGGGCCATGGGCTCCAAAGTGCAATTGGAGATCATGGACTTGGACTGCGTCGCGACCGCGGCCGACGTGATAGACGCACTGAGACGTGAAACAGGACGAAACACGGACTACCGGCTGACCACGCAGCAGACGTTGCAACTCGAGACCTAAGACTCGCTGAAATGACCGCCGCATTCACGGGACGCATCGAAAATTTACAAAGATACCTCGAGACATCACTCATGACAATGCAACGGGAAATCATAAATTTATCCAATATACGAGGAGTCACGACAACTGCCAACGCAGCAACCCGCGAATAAACCCAGGGTCAAACAACTCAGCAAACCGCTACGAGAGGAGTCTTAATAGACGGAATATATCATGGAACGTCCAATCCACGGAAACGGCTCAACACATCCACCAGCACACTAGGACTCAACGTCTCAACGCCACGCGAAACACCGTTATGGGCACATTAACAGCCCCGACCTTTCAAGGGATACCCACCGAAAGACCCATGCTCTTCCTAGAAGTAATGGGGCAACATCCGAGGGAACTCGGAGGAAAATACGACTTCAAACTGGTCATTGAACAAAGCTTATCCTCATATGCACAGGACTGGTGGAAGCTAATGCGAAACGAGATCAACACATGGGAAGAATTCCGATTGCAATTCTGCAAAGTGTTCTGGAATGACGACATCCAACACTCCGTAAAAGAAAAAATTGATTTTGGATGGTTTGACCCGGAGGGAAGACAAAAAAGAAGGACATATGCAATTAACCTCATAGGTCTGGCCCGGGAAATCCAACCACCTATGACAGAGCCCGGGATCATCACCAGACTGGCAAGGTATTTTACAGAGGAAATTCGAAGCACCGTGATAACAAGACCGATTCACACAATTCCCCAGTTCTTAATACTTTAAACGTCATTTGATGAAGCCGGAAAAATGAACATTCACCGGAAGCTGATAGAGTAAGGACAGAATCGGTACCAAAAAACGTCCGGAGAAGATCCAACGCGAGGAAATAACCGAAGTAATCGCAACAACGGTCGTCAAACCCCACCAATTCGAAACGATCATTGAACGGCGAAGACCCGAGAATCCACTCAAAAAGTACGAGCCATCACGATAGAAAACGATCCTTAAACTTCCGAGAACCCCGAAATCGCCCAAAGTGACGAGACGGAAAACGAGGAAGCGTCACCACAAGAACAACCCCAATAATGCGGGTGACGCTAGGCTATGGTGAGGATACCAGGAGGTACTTACTAAACGAACATCAGCAAATCTTAAAACCCACAATGCCCTACCTTGATCGTTAGAATTGAGGGAATCACGATACGAGCTCTGATCAACACCAGCAGCGAAGTGAGCGCAATAGCCGAAGAAATGTACAAAAAATATCAAAAACAGCTACAACAATGCCATACTTTACCAATCACGGGAGTCACGGTTCGGGGTGCAACAGCTGGAAGGGCCGTCAAGGTCGCAAGGCAAGTACTTGCCACGATACAGTTTGGAGCCCTGGAGGAACGAACAACACTACTTATCGTACCAAATCTAGCTCTCAGCTGCATACTCGGAATAGACTTCCTCCGTAAAATTAAAACTAAAATTGATCTCGAAAAATACGAGATTACCTTTACACCACCCAAGCACCCGGCCGATGAACGATGTGTAAAGTTTGAGAATAAACCCAGTGACCAAGAAATGACGCCCGCAGCACTGAGGACAATAAATACAGAGAACGAATCAACGGAAATAACGGATCAAGAAATAATGAACACAATAGCAAATACCGAGTGACAAAATCCTGAGCAAGCACACACGTTCACTCAATTACTATATCAATACCGCAAAATGTTCGACAAAAAACCCGGACTACTGAGGATCTATCAGCATGAGCTACGCACGAAACCACACCATCCATTCCAGACCAAAACGTACCCCATACCAGTGGCCTACCGAGATAGCGTAGACCAAGAAATCAAAAAGATGCTACAAAAAAGAATTATCCAAGCATCCAAGAGCCCATACAACAGCCCACTGGTAGTTGTAGGAAAGAAACACGGAAGTGTAACGTTGTGCTTAGACGCACGCAAAATCAACGAAATTCTCATTCCGGACGATGAACGAATGGAAACACCCAATGTGCTGTTTCAAGAATGTGTCAACATGAAATATATGTCATCATTGGACTTAAAAGCCAGCATCTGGCAAATCCCACTGACACCCGAGTCCAGAAAATACACGGCATTCCTGCATCGAGGTCACTGCTATGAATTTAAAGTCACACCATTCGGATTAAAAACCAGTACCGCCAGTCTGGTACGAGGACTAGAAAAAGTCCTAAGGGGCATGAGCCACACCATAAATTTCGTGGACGACCTCCTGTGCATGTCCGAAACTTTCCAAGATCACCTGGAAGAATTAAAAAACATATTCACACGCCTTGACGAGTATGGATCAACGCTAAATAAATTTTTCTAAACTTAGAAAAATCAAACTTTTTTAGAAAAGAAGTGAGGTTCCTGGGACACATCCTGACCCCCGAAGGCATAAGACCAGACCCAGAGAAAATACAGGCGATCCAGGAATTTCCAGCTCCAAAAAATGTAAAACAACTACGAGGATTTCTAGGATTGATCAACTACTACAGCAAATTTGCCAAGGAGCACGGCAAAGCCACAGTACCACTACTTGGACCAATAAGAAAAGGAGCAAAATGGCAGTGGGGACCGGATCAGCAGAAGGTTTTTCAAGAGATAAAAAATAACTTCTGCGAAAAAGTGATCTTACATTACCCCGACAAGAATAAACCCTTTCATCTACAAACCGATGCGAGTGACTACGCATTAGGCGCGGTACTATTTCAAATAAATAAAAACGGAGAACACGAAGTATTACAGTTCGCAAGCCGAATGCTCAAAGGGGCGGAACTCGGCTATTACACAACAGAAAAGGAATTGCTGGCAATAGTCTGGGCACTACAAAAGTTCCGGTCTTATCTGTTAGGGGCCGAGATTCATGTCATCACCGACCATGCAGCACTAACGTTCCTCAGAGAATGCAGACTTTCTCATGCCAGGCTAACCCGATGGGTCTTAGCAATGCAAGATTACAACATGACAATCGAACATTGCATGGAAAGAAGAAATACGGTGGCAGACATCCTCAGTCGACCTGAAATAACGGAGCCACATAAAAATAATCGAGAAATCTCAATTGCAGTTCTGGCGAGAGACCTATCAAGGAAAATTACGGACAGTCTCACAAACTTGGCCGAACTACAGAATGAAGACGAAAAAATTCGACATCTAAAAAATACAGTGAACAAAACACCAACTCCGGAATATAGCATCAAAGGAGGGATTTTGTATCAAACCGTCCAAAATGTACCACGAGCCTTTCTACCAAAAGGCATCATAAACGATCTTATTACAGAATGTCATGAATTATACGGCCACGCTGGGGCACGAAAATGTTACATAATCCTCAAAGAGGATTTCCACTACCCAAGGTTATACAAAACAATACGACAGTGAATCCGAACGTGCGATAATTGTCAGCGCAATAAGGTAGATACACAGGGATCATTTGCCGAAATGCAAAACATCCTCCCCGAAAGGCCAGACAAACTGGTGTCACTAGACTTCTACGGCCCATTACCAACCGCAAAATACGGCAGAAAATATATATTGGCCATGATCGATGTATTCTCGAAGCTCACCAAACTATACGCAATAAAAAAGGCCACAACGGAGGCAACCATTAAGTGTCTCATGGACGATTATATACCCAAATACGGAAAACCAAAAGCCATACTCACAGACCAGGGCACACAATTTACCTCCTCGAGGTGGAGGGAGAAACTAACCACGCTGGGAATAAAACAAATCCTCACATCAATTCGACATCCACAAGCTAACCCGGTCGAACGGACGAATCGAGAATTATCACGATTCTTTCGAGCGTTACTCACCGAGCACCAAAAATGGACCGAATGGCTTCAAATCATTGAAGGCTGCATCAACGAAACGTTCCATGAAACAATCAAAGACATACCGATTCGAGTACACACTGGGAAAACCCCAGAAAACCCATGGCACCAACTATTGGGAACCCCAGAAAATGGGGAAAAAGAACACGAGGAAATTTGAATAAATTTGGATGTCCTAAAGTCGTGGGGGCGATTTGATGTAAGTTTTCGAATTAATTAAATTTTTATAAAAAATTTAATATTCAATTAAAAATATAAATTTTAAAGAAATTTTATTTTTAAATAAATTTAAATAAATTTAGCTAATCTGAAGTTGTGGGGGTGATTTGAGGTAAGTTTTTAATTCAATTAAATTTTCATAAAAAAATTAATATTCAATTAAAATAGAAGTTATAAAAAAAATTTATTTTTAAAAATTTGCAATGAATTTGGCTGATCTGAAGTTGTAGGGGTGATTGAAGGTAAATTTTTAATTCAATTAAATTTTTATAAATAAATTTAATATTCAATTAAAATACAGATTTTAGAGAAATTTTATTTTTAAAAAATTCAAATGAATTTGGCTGATCTGAAGTTTTAGGGGCGATTAAAGGTAAGTTTTTAATTCAATTAAATTTTTATAAAAAATTTGATATTCGATTAAAATAGAGATTTTAAAGAAATTTAATTTGTGAAAAATCTAAATGAATTTGGCTGATCTGAAGTTGTGGGGGCGATTAAAGGTTATTTTGTGATTTAATTAAATTTTTATAAAAAATTTAATATTCAATTAAAATAGAAATTTGAAAAAAAATTTATTTAAAAAAAAATTAAATGAATTTGGCTGATCTGAAGTTGTGGGGGCGATTTAAGGTGAGGGCAATTCAATTAAATTTTCATAAAAAAATTTAATATTCCATTAAAATGAAGATTTTAAAGAAATTTTATATTTAAAAAATTAAAATGTTAACAAATATAAAATTAAAATGCTGATCTGAAATTGTGGGCGCGATTTAAGGTAAGTTGTATGCATATATTTATTGCGTCCCTGCTGGGTCACAAGATTTTTTCAAAAGGTTGTCTCCTTTTACAGTTTTTTACATCTATTAACTCTTTTTCCATCCTTTCCCACTCTCTCACCCGCCTTTTAGCATATCCCATTCCATCTCTCTCCTCTCTCATCCATCCACTCTCATCCTCATCCTCCACTCGCCCGCCTCAAGCTGTCGCTCTTCTCGCTCACTTGCGCCAACCGCACGCTCGTCTCTCTCTCTCTCTTATCTTCTCCGCTCACTTCCTTATTTCTATGATCTTAACCTACGCTTATCACGCTCTTAGCCTATTCACTTATTCTACCGCCTGTTCCTCTCTCGCCGACTTCCGTTTTTTCTCTTTCACTTAAATTCTTTTTCCACACCAGTTCTCTTTCCCCTTCCCCCTCTCCTATTCCTCCTTCGCCTCTAATCCTCTTCAGCTCCTTCATCCGTTCCTTCTACCCTCCCATTTCATCCATAATTTCTCTAATTCCTTCCCCGACCCCTCGTTCACCCCCCCCCCCCCCACTCTTCACCTCTCTAATACATGCTCCCACGACTCCTCCTCTCCCCCACATACTCTACTCACTTTATCCTCCTCCCTCTCCCAATACCTACCCTCTCTCATCTCGTTCCCCATTCTGAACCTTGCTATCCTCCTGCATCTTGCCTCACTCCATCCCACCTTCAGGTACTTGGGTATCCCTTCTGCCCTTATCTCCCAATACCACCTATTATATTTCAATCCCGGTATTTCATTTCTTCTTTTCCTTTCCTGTCCTCTGCGATCCTCTTTTTCTGTCTTTTCATATCGCCCATCACCCTTTTCTTCCTCCTGATCACTCCCCCCTACCGTTCTTTCTATGACTCCTTTTCTTTCCCTCTTCCAACTCAATATTTCTCCCTTCCTCCCCCTACCGTTCCCTTATTTCCTCATAGCACACCCTCGCCAATTCACTCCTCTTCCCCTTCCTCAGCTTCTCCTAAAATCTCCATGCTCTTCTTCCTGCCCTCGTTCTCAACTTGTCCCTCTTTGGCTCCTCTCTCACCATATATCCCGGTGACCTCCAGTCCACTCCCAACGTCAATCTGATATCCCTTTCCTGCACTCTCTCTCTATTTCCTCCCTTTCCTCTCAACCCCATATGTCTGCCCCGTATCCTATCACTATCCACACCAATGTGTCAAACGGCAACATCTTTCTCTCCCATTTCTTCCCAAACTTCCTTTTTCCTATCACCCACACCTGTTTTATCACCGCCCCCGCTTTTCTGAACCTGTCCTTTATATGTGCTTTTTGCCCCCATTCCTCTTAAATACATACCCCAGGTACTTAAATTCGTTCACCTCCTCTATTCTCTTCCCTTTGCATCTCCAATTTCCCCTCTTGTATCTCCCTCTCCCCTTCCTAAATTTCATGATCTTAGTTTTTCCCACATTAACTTCAACTTCCTTTTCTCGAAATACTTCTCCAATCTCCTTATCATACTCTCCATCTCCTCCTCGTTTTCCGCCATCACCACATCATCCGCGTATGCCAACGAGCAAATCCTCCGTTCTCCTACTTTTACTCCTCCCCACCTTCCCTTCTTCAGCTCTGTGATGTCTTGAAATATATTGAGCAGTCAGATTCGATACTTTAGTAATAATAATACTTTATTAATAATAATAATAATAATAATAGACAAGATATTACATTAGCTGGAACACACGTGGGACACGTTCGTTCTCGAGCCGCCCTGAGCGCGTACTGATTAGGCACACTTGAATGTGAATATATATCGGCCCGCTAGCCCACGCATACTCTCTCACCGCACATGGCTATACAACTATAGTGTGTACAGTATGGTGCTGCGGAGCTTATGTTAGCGTATTTGCATATACCACAACTCTTCTGCCTTTTTATTTTTGATTCAACCGCGGAGATCAACGGTGATTTATATTTGATTTCGCACTTTTAACTATCTGATTTTTGTGGCGTTTATGCGTCACAAAATTGTTATCGCGTACAACGAACGTAGACGGCGATGTCTGTTTGATAATTTTTGCTTTACACCGTTTTTCCTGATTTACGCTATATTCGTTCATAAAAACATCGTCACCTGCGCTTAAATCTAATTTGCGATTTCCGCGCTTCGCAACTAATTGTGCTCGTTGGCTTTTATGTACTTTTCCAAAGATATCATTTCTCAAGATGTCAAATCTCGTGCGTATATCGCGTTTGTACATAAGTTGATACGGACTTTTTAGTACAATGTTCAATACTTCGGTAATCGCCTAAGAATTTATTTATAGCATTTCCTACTGGCTCTCCCCCTTTTACAATTTTTGTCACTTTATCCTTGAAAATTCCAACAAAATTCTCGGCTGCACCATTTGTGGCAGGATGGTAGGGAGGTGAGAAGCTATGATTAACGCCGTTTCGCTTTAAAAAGTTCAGAAATTCATAACTACGAAATTGCGGTCCACCGTCGGTAACTAGATGTAATGGCAACCCAAATCTCGCAAACACTGTCTTAAATTCTTCTATTAGTCTATAAGCTTTGGTATTATTTTTGAAATTGATCACTTCAGGCTATTTATAATGAGCACATATTACAATTAGGTACATATTTCCATAAAATGGACCTATGAAATCAGAATGAATGTGACTCTATGCGCGATCTGGCCAAGACCAAGTAGTTAACGGAATTTTTGGTGGGTTTTTCCTTTCATTTACACAAGTATTGCAGTTATTTACGGTGAATTCAATATCATGGTCAACTTCTGGCCACCAGACATAAGAGCGTGCGATCATTTTGATTTTTACAATTCCAAGATGTGAAGCGTGTAGTCCACGCAAGATTAACGGTCTCATGTTGTTCGGAATAACAGCACGCGACCCCCAAAATGAACAGTTTTTATCAACCGTGAACTCTAATTTTTTTCTGTTACACGATTTTAATTCATCCGGTAGGTCTTTTAGGTCTGGCCACTCACTTTGAGTATATTTTATTACTTTACTGGTTGTCTCGTCTTTCAAACTCTCACGTGCCAACATTTTATTATCAAAAGTTGCGATGCCATCGCTAAAAAAATGTACATTTGAAAAATCAGGGTCAAAATCCGACAAGCCAACGTCCATTTTTACAGGTTAACGCGATGGAGCGTCACAGTTCGCGTTAGCTGCTGAACTTATATGTTCGATTTTGTATCGATATCCCGACAAATAATAAGCCCATCAATGAAACCTATTATCGGCTGTTTAAGGGATTCCTTTCCGAGGACCAAAGATAAGTTTCAATGACTGATTATCGGTTCGTAGAATTATTTCTTTCCCGAATATAAAATCTCGAAACCGTTTAAATCCAAAAATTGTAGCCATTGCTTGTTTATCAAGTATCGTTCTATTGAGTTCTTTTTTGGGTATCGTATGCGAAGCATATGCGATTGACCGTTCTGTGCCGTCCTTTGTATTTATGCGACAAGATCGCGGATAGCCCATATTGTGAAGCATCATAGGCCAATACGATTTGTTCGTTCGCATCGTAATGTGCTAACACTCGCGGTGATATCAATTCGTTCTTTACCCATTTGAAAGCATTTTCGCATTCGTTATTCCATACAAATTCTTTTCGTTTTGCCAGGTCGTACAACAGTTTTAAATTTTCTGTTCTATTATGTAAAAATCGTGCGTAAAAATTTATTAACCCAAGAAAAGAATCTAGTTCTTTGGCATTTGATGTTTGCAGTGCATTAACCATTGCGTCAATTTTTGTTTTAGACTTACGTAACCCGTCTTCATCTATTACATAACCGAGGACGTGGAGTTTCTTTTGCATGAATTTACTTTTGTCGATGTTTACTCGAAGACCACAGGCTTAAAGTCGCGCACATACAGATTATAAATTTTCAAAATGCTCTTCGTTTGTTCGACCTGTTACATAAATATTATCAATGTACGATATTGTGCCATTTATTCCCGCTAAGCATTCGTCCATTTTTTTGTTTTACGTCGACCGAGGCCGGTGCTATACCTTCTGGTAACTTCTTATATCGAAAAGATCCTCTATGCGTTATTATTGTTAGTGGATCGCGGCAGTTTTCGTCAGTTTCGAACTGCATGTATGCGTGACGCAAATCTAACTCAGTGTAGTTTAATCCGCCTTGAAGCGCAGAAAAGATATCGTCGATCGTATGCAAAGGGTATCTATTCATTATAATATGCGGGTTCACCGTTATTTTAAAATCCCCGCAAATCCGTAAATTCCCATTACTTTAAAAAACCGGGACTATCGGTGTAGCCCATTCACTAACTTTAACTGATTCTACGTGATCCAGTGATACTAAACGGTCAATTTCTTTTTCAATCAGCGGTTTTAAGGCAAGTGCAACGTGTCTGCATTTGAATGCAATAGGCTTAGTGTCGTCCTTCAAATAGATTTTTGTTTTGCTTTTATTATAGCAACCAGTGGAATTACTAAACAATTCTTTATATTTGTTTATTATGTAATCCGGTATATTTTTAATATAGGTTTTATTTATCATTGTTTTATCGTTGGGTTTTTCTGTTATATTCAATGGCCAGCATCCGAATGCTGCAAGCCATTTACGTCCTAATAGCGCTGGGCCCCTGCCAGACAATACATAACAATCAAGCACACGTGTTTTATTTTGAAATTTTACTTCCAAGTTTGCCAATTTCCCGACTGGATTCATAATAGTACCGTCATATCTATGTAAGTTTAAAAACGTATTGCAAACATTTAAATTTTCGAACTTTTCGTGCAATATTTTTTCAGAGATAACTGTCTCGTATGTACCCGTATCTATTTCCATGCTAACATTCGTACGATTCACACGAATATCGACATACATCGGTTCGACGTCGCGGTCTCTACTTACGATGCTTTTATTTATATACTGTTTATCGTTGATATCCAGCTTGTAGAAATCTTTACGATGATCGCTATACACGTAGTGTGTTGAGGTTTCTGGTTGCTCGTCATCTGTGATGTCGTCGTGATCATCGTGATCGCTGCTGTCTTGCTCTTGCATCTTGAGAGCGCGCTTGGCTTGCGTACGCTTTGAGAAATAGGAACTTTGAATGTGTCCGCGCTTATGGCAATGATCACATGTACTATCCTTGTATTTGGGGCATTCCAGGTTAATTCGACAAGGGTCTGACCCTCACCCTCTCCAATCTGAGTCTTAATGATCGGAGGTGTTTCGTTAGCCTAAAAGAACATCTCTAAATTTTTCTCAGATTTTTACCAACCCCCCTGACGCCACCCCAACCTCTTAAGTGATGATATTTTCGAAAACGGTCATTTTTGAAAATTATGAAAAAAATTGCATAAAATCGAAATCGGACATTTTTGAAAATTATGAAAAAAATTGCATAAATTCTGTAGCCAAAAAGAAAAATATCCCAACCAAATCAAAGTGGGGAGGCAAAACGGTAATTTTTTATCAATTTTTTAACCCATTAACTTTCTTTCAGTTATTTTGATTTTTTTTAAATTTTCAGAGTTCTATACACCATTCCTAATACAACAACCATCTAGAAAGTAATTAACATTCTGTTGAGAGCTGTAGTATTATTTAAATATTCCAACGTATGAGGGAGGCGCTAGTGTCGCTGTTGCGAGCACCAGTGGCCACGTTGGCAAGCGCCCATTGGTGTAGCGAGTGTGGTGCCACGCTTGCACGCTGTGATTCGGTGAGTGAGAACGATCCTGTGGATCGTGAGCTGATCACGGCATTCTAAGGGATTCTCACCGTGTTCGCGAACGCGCACACGCGAGAACTTGCCACATGCACTCTAATGGACAATATTGGTACTATTAACGCGTGTTTTGCCTTAGTTCTAACCTGAACTTCGTGGTATCTCAAATCATAAAATTCTCAGATCATAAAATGCAATAGTATTTATTCATTTGTAAAAATCCTTCCAAAATCTTTTCCTAAATTTACATTACTCTCCCGATGGTGTTGAATTTAGGAAAATATATTAAATCCTAAAAAATGGGAAAAAAGTCAAAATTACTGAAAAATAAAAATTATTCGGTAAAAAAATTGGTAAAAAATTACAGTTTTGCCTGCCCACTTCGATTTTGGTTGGGATATTTTTCTTTTTGACTACTGAATTTATGTAATTTTTTTCATAATTTTCAAAATTGTCCGATTGACCGTTTTCGAAAACATCATCACTTAAGGGGGGGGGGGGGGGCGTCAGGGGGGTTGGTAAAAATCTGAGAAAAATTTGGAGGTGTTATTTTAGGCTAACGAAACACCTCCGATCATTAAGACTCAGATTGGAAAGGGCGAGGGTCAGACCCTTGTCGAGTTGACCTGTAATGCCCCATTTACATGTGTCTCGTCGATGACCTGGCTTTCCACAACTGGAACATTCGTTGCTTTGTTTTGCTTTTGGACTTGGGCACCGATACCGTGTATGCCCGCGTCCGCCACAGTTCCAACATGAATCGTCTCGGTTTTTGTGCTCACTGTTCCGCTGCCTTGGTGGGAATGTACGTGGCTTGAATTTTATTTTTTGTTTAAATTCATTCCGTTGGCTTGAACTTTGCGAATTGATCGCTAAGACATGTTTTTGAGAATCTTTTATCCCACTTGCGCTTGACGCATTTTCTGCGCAGTTTCTCGCGCTATCGCTCCTTTGGGAGCAGAATCATATGTTAATGAATCCATTTCAAACAACTTTACCTTTGTGTCTTGGTCTCGTAGATTGCACACGAATTGGTCTCGCAGAGAATCAGATTCGAAAAATTGCAATTTAGACACAATTTTTTAAATCTTGCAGCGAAATCGGCAACGCTTACGCCTTGCTCTTGACATGCTTTGTAGAAGTTGCTTCTTTCCATTACCTCAGAAGGCTTAGGATTTAAGTGATCCTGAATTATCTTCATAAGCTCGTCATATTTTTTCTCCGACAGGTTTGCTGGGGAGCAGAGATGCTTTATTAAATCAGACGCATCTTCATCAATAAAAGTAAGCAGTATTGCTGCTTTTTTTCATCGGGCGTTGTATCGCGTGCCAGAAATTGAAATTCTAGACGTTCTCTAAACGTATCCCATTTGTCTTTATTAAGACAAAATTTTATTTTCGAATTATTATCAGACATAGTGCTGTCTTTGTCTGAATCGTAGGCTGATTCGAATGATTCTTCGAGCTCGGGGCTATTCGATTTGTTTGCTTCTTCGGTGTTTGTGACCTCTGTCTTTGTAGCTGTCTCCAACGATGCCAACGCGAGGGGATCGCTTGTTAAAGTTGCTTCATTTTTTACTTTAATTTCTTCCGATTTCTCGGTTTTTTCGGCGGTTTCACGCACAGTTTGCACTAATAATGCACGTAAATCATCACGTTCATCAGTATTAACTATGGGCTTCCACTGATGGGCACTCCACGTTGTTCCAATTCAATGATTAATTGCTCATTGGTGAGCTTCCAAATCCAGCCTGTTACGGTTTCGTCAGGCATTTGAAAAATACGCACTAACTCTCCGGGAAAGTACGTACACTTTTGAGCTTACGTGAGTCGCGTATCATACTCGTCGCCATAACTGTGATGTCTTGAAATATATTGAGCAGTCAGATTCGATACTGTAGTAATAATAATACTTTAATAATAATAATAATAATAATAATAATAATAATAATAATAATAATAATAATAATAATAATAATAATAATAATAATAATAATAATAATAATAATAATAATGATAGTAATAGACAAGATATTACATTAGCTGGAACACACGTAGGATTCGTTCGTTCTCGAGCCGCCCTGAGCGCGCACTGATTAGGCACACTTGAATGTGAATATATGAGCCGTTCGCTCAAAGAATGACCTAAGTTCAATTTGGTCGTTTTGAGAAAAAGCGATTTAAAGATTCAGCATTGTATGGCAAATTGTTAGGTGTAAAAATGTATAATTTTTTGAATTTTACTTCAAAGACACACTCCTGAATAAAGATTCAAGACCATAAAATCGTTGTTAAATACATTTTAACAACACTGAAATGTATAATTAATACAAAATGATTTGGGTCGTTTTTTCGGCGAACTACTTAACCCTTTCAAACACACATTTTTCTTTACGTGTAATCGACTTGAAACTTCGTACTCGGGGGTTTTCGGGGTCGCTGATAACGAATCCGCACTCGAAGTTAGCAAATTCAAGATGGCGGATCCAATATGGCGGATCAAAAATACAAGAAGTCCTCTGACGAAAGTAAAAGTTGGTACTCGGGGGTTTTCGGGGTCGCTGACAACGAATATGCACTAAAAATTTTAAAATTCAAGATGGCGGATCCAATATGGTGGACCAAAAATGCCAAAGGTCGTTTGACGAAAATGAAAGTTGGTAATCAGGGGTTTTCGGGGTCGCTAATAACGAATATGCACTCAAAATTTGAAAAAAAAAGAAACAAATAAAAAAATTACAAAAAACGAAAAAAAAAATTTTTGAACGAAGATAAAAATAAAATAATAACATAAAACAAAAAAAAACATTTTAAAACGACAAAAAAAAAAATAATTCAAAAAAAAATTAGAAACGGAGACATCAACCGACATGTCCTCGTTCGTGTGTCTCTGGATTCGACTGAGAGCGGTACTATTTGGAGAAAATTGAGGTTTCCATTTCCTAAATCGTATATGCAGTACGTTTGTATATCCTACTCTGGTATAAAAATTGACCTTGAATAAACGGTTTCTCAGGTCTGCATCGGCCGTGTTACATGCAATTTACAATCAATGGCTCCAGAAATATCTATGTACTGATCTTACGCTAGATAAGCATTGTTTTTCGCATGCAAGTCGCCATGTTAGATCCACCATCTTGCATTCCCGAAGTCTGACCGTGAATTCGTAGTCAGGGACTACATCAACCTCCGAGTACTAACTTTTACTTTTATCGAACCACTTTTTGCATTCTACGTCCACTATTTCAATTTCCAAATTTTGAGTACTGATTCGTTATCAGGTACCCCGAGTACAAACTTTCACTGACATTGCACAACTTTTTGTATTTTTGGTCCACCATATCGGATCCGCCATATTGAATTCCCAAATTGCGAGTGCAGATTCGTTATCAGCGACCCTGGAAACCCCTGAGTACCGACTTTCACTTCCGTCAAAGGACTTTTTGCAATTTTGGCCCGCCATATTGGATCTGCCATCTTAAGTTTTCGAATTCCAAATTCTGTCACGAATTTATTAGTGACAGAAGAGAGCAAACGATATTATCACGTACCGCGCGGGTACCACAACGCACATCAACAGCTGGAGCGCGAGACTAGAGACGCAGCCGCGCGGTGACGACTAACAACGACAATACTCTAGACGCGCTGTTTCAACCAATCACAAAAAGGTCAATAATGGCCGAAATGTTACGAAACTTAGCAAACATACTTTTAGGACTCATACCTACGCACTGGTAACTAAATCCCAAAAACGACCTAAAGTGACTTAGGTCATTCTTTGAGCGAACGGCTCATATATCGGCCCGCTAGCCCACGCATACTCTCTCACCGCACATGGCTACACAACTATAGTGTGTACAGTATGGTGCTGCGGTGCTTATGTCTGCGTATTTGCATATAACACAAGCTCTTCTTCCATATCCGCTGTCATCATATTAAACAATATAGGACTCATTGGACACGCCTATCTCACCCCTTCGCCGTCCAGAATTCCTCTTCTACCTCTCCCCCCACCAGCACTCTACTTACTGTCTCTTCGTATACCTCTTCTATCCTCTCCCACAGTTCCTTTCTCACTCCATTTCTCTCTAACGCCTCCAACAGCCCCCCCCCTGACCGCCGAATTCCCCTTCCACCACCAACTTCCCCTTCTTTTGTTTCACCTGCCTATTCACCAAATAATTTAATACATACATGTTGTCAATTGTCCCCACCCCCTTTCTAAACCCTATCTGATTTGGTTGTATCATTCCTCTTTCCTCCACTTCCTCCGCCAGTCTCCTCGCCAGTACCGTCGTGTATATTTCATACAGTGCCGACATTAGCGCCACTCCCCTGTAATCCTCTATTCTTTTCCCTCTCCTTTCGTTACGATCGGTACTATTATTCCCTCTTTCCACCCTTGCGGCCATGCATCCCCCCTCCACACCCTTCTACATATCTCCCACGCCATTTCCATCGTCTTTTCCTCTCGCCCTTCCATGCCTCGCTCGGTAGCTCATTCCCCCCCATGGCCTTTCCCTCTCTCGTCTTTCTCAGTGCTTTCCTGATTTCTTCTTTGCTCATCTCCTCTTCTCTCCTCTCCCTCACTTCCCCTCCCATTCCCGCCATCACCCTACTCCCTACGCCACCCAATAGTCCCATGAAATATTCTTTCCACACTTCCTTAGTTATCCTCTCATTCACTCTCTTTCCCCCTTTTCTTTCCCTATTCACTATCTTCCATACCTTGTTTTCCATCCTAGCCTTCGCCACCTCTCTTATTAGCTTCTCCTGCCCCTCTCGCTTCTTTCTCTCACACATCTCCCGATACTTCTTTTCCCCTTCTCTGTACTTCTCCCTCGTACCTTCTCCCTTTCTCTATTTCCTCAGCTCCCTCCTGACTCCCTCTTTCTTCTCCCTACTCTCTTCATCCTACCATCCTTCCTTTCACTGCCTCCTCTCTCGTCCCCCTTCCTCCTCACTCTTCTTCGCACCTTTTTCATTTCCTTCCCTATCCTATCTACCATTTCCTGTATTCTCTCTCCTTTCAATTCTACCTCTTCCATCCTTGCTAAATACTCCTCTTTCAATCTATCTGACCATTTTCCACTCCCGATCCTTCTTTCCTGCCTCTTTTCCTCTCTTCTCCACGCCTTTCACGTCTTCATTGTCACTATTAATGGATGATGGTCTGACTCCACCGCGTCTCCTACTACCATACTCTCTATACCCTCTCTCGTATCTTTATCTCCCATCACATCATCTATCACCGTCTTCCCCCTTTCCCTCGTGTACGTATATTCTCCTTCTTCATCTCCCTTTATATTCCCATTAAAAATCTCCCATCCTACTTCTTCTATCATCTTCGTCAGCCTCCTTCACTCCCCATTTATCTTCTTGTCCTTCGAGCACCTTCCCCCTCCCGCTCCTCTACCTCTAGTCACGCCACCCTTCTCCCCTCCTTACCCGTCCTTGCATGCCAGTCTCCTCCTACTATCACTATCTCCCCTGCCCTCTGCACTTATATCCATCTCCTCATGCTTTCAACTTTCTGTTTCATATATCCGTTTACATAAACCGCTACCACAATCCATACCTCTTCTCCTGCCTTTATCTTATGTGCCATCAACCCCTCCTCTTTTCTCTCCCCCTCGATCTCCGCTCCGCTTATTTCTTCCCTTACCCCTATCACCATTCCCTCACTCGCCGTACCCTTCCTGTTCTTCTTCTTCGCCTATTGCGTCTTCAACTTATATCCTGCCGGCAGCTTTCTTCTTACCCCACGCCATTCTTTCTCTTCCACCCACGTTTCCATTAACACTATTACCTCCCACTGACTTATCTCCTTCCAAAATTCTCTGTCTTCATTCGACAGCCCCGCCATATTCCAGAATCCCATTTTCCATCTTTTCCCCCTTCCCCCTCATGTCCTTCCTTCTCGTTCCTCCTCGTGCCTCCCCACTTGTTTTTTCCCTTCCCATTCCCTGTCTCTTTCTCCCTTCCCTCCCCTCTTTTCCTTCCCCTTCCGTTGATTAGCACCACTCTTCGCTCACCCCACCACCATACCTCTCCATTTACCTCTATTCTCCCGTTACTAACTCTTACTCTCTTCCCCTTGCCTCTCTCTTCCTCTCCTATCCTCCTCAGCCGCCACTGTATGCCTCTCTCCTTCCATGTTCGATCCTTCTCTATCCTCTTCTTCCTTCCTCTTAGCTCCCTCTTATTCCTCATCCCCTCCTTCGTTGCCTCCACGCTCTCCATTTTGACCTTCAGCGTTCCCTCTCTTTCGTCCCCCGCCCCCCTCTTCTTCCGATCTCTCATGCCTCTGCAATTTTTCTCTTCACCCCTAACCCCGCTATTATCCTTACTGCTCTCCCCATTGCTGTTCCTTGTACCTTCACTCCTTTTGTGATTACATTCCTTCTCTTTTCCTCCCTTTTAGTCATCTCCATCATGCGTTCCAGCTTCTTCACGCGTCTCCTCATACCCTCCCCTTCCCCTGCCCCATTCTCACCCATCGTTTGCACTCCTGCCTCTCTCTCTATCTCTCTTTCAATGCTTCCTATCCTTATCTCCCATTCCTCCACCCTTCCCTCTCGCCCCTCCAGCATCCCCGCCCTTTTCTGTATTGCGCCTATTCTTCTCCCTATGACCTTCCTATCCTCCCTCCACCTTTCCTCCGCCTATCTCCATTGCTCCCTGATTTCTTGATTTCCCTCTCTAATTTTTTCTATTCCTCTCTCATCTCTCTCTCCCCTGCTCCTTAATCTCCTGTGCGTCTCTTCTAACTTCCACTCTCATTTCTTTTATCAACCTTTCTATAGCTTCCTCTCTGTCCTCCTTTTTTCCGGCGATCTATGCACCTTTCTACTCTTCTGAAATATCCAATCTTCCTCTACCTTCTTCTTTTCCAAATTTTCTTAGTTATACCTTTTTCTTTTCCACGTCTCATTTATTTCCATCAGTCTTCCTAGACTCGTGCTTCTCTCTCTCCCCAGCCTCTCCGCATTTGTCTTCTTTCCTCTCTTACCTGTCCCCGCCCCTCTATTCTCCACCGCTTCCATCACTTATTCTTTTCTACGCCTCTAATCTTTTCCCGTTTCCGTGCTCTTTTTCTTCCTATTATTCTTCCCTTTCCTCGTCTATTCGCTTATCACCTCGTTTCCCTATTCAAACTTCCCGCTCCCACTGCCAATCTCTTGCTACCTGTCGTCTCCTTCCTTTTAGCCCGCTTTCCTCCTCGCTATCTTTCTCCGTCGTCCGAAGTCTCTACCGTCCAACTCTTTCTCGCTGCCCTCTTCCTGAACGTCCCTCTGCTCTCTCTTTTCCCCGTCCGATGCCGCTACTGTCGCACACGTTTTCCGACTCACGTCGTGCCTACCCACCTTCTTGCCCCTCGACCCTATCCACCGCCTTTCCCTAACCTCCTTTTCTTGCCCTTTTCTCTCTGCCCCCTGCTTTTTTCTCAATCCTTTTCGCTCCCATCCACCCTCTGGCCTTATCACTCCTTTCCCTACCATTCCCTTCACTTTCCGCCTTTTTTTCTCGCATCTAACGCCTTTTTCTACAACTTTTCCACGCACTCTTCTCACACCCGTCACTCTCATTTCACACCGGAAACGGAAGTTGGAATAGAAATTTTAAAGAAATTGTATTTTTTAAAAATTAGAATGAATTTGGCTCATTGGAAGTTTTAAGGGCGATTTGAATTGAGTTTTTGATTTAATTAAATTTTGATAAAAAGTTTAATATTCAATAAAAATTGAAATTTTGAAGAAATTTTATTTTTATAAATTTAAAATGAATTTGGCTGATCTGAAGTTGTGGAGGTGATTCAAGGTAAGTTTTCGATTCAATTAAATTTTCATAAAAAAATTTAATATTTAATAAAATCGAAGATTTTAAAATAATTTTATTATTATTAAATTTAAATGAATTTGGCTGATCTGAATTTGTAGGATCGATTTAAAATCAGTTTTTAATACAATTACATTTTAATAAAAAATTTAATATTCAATTAAATAGAGATTTTAAATAATTTTGATTTAAAAAAAAATTAAATGAATTTAGCTGATCTGAAGTTGTGAGGGCGATTTAGAATAAGTTTTTAATTCAATTAGATTTCAATAAATAATTTAATATTCAATTCGAATACAAATTTTAAAGAAATTTTATTTTTTCAAAAGTTAAAATGAATTTGGCTTATCTGAAGTTGTGAGGGCGGTTTAAGGTAAGTTTTTAATTCAATTAAATTTTAATGAAAAATTTTGTATTTAATTTCAATAGAAATTTTAGAGGAAATTTCCTTTTAAAAAATTTAGAAGGATTCGGCTGATCTAAAGTTACGTCTGGGGGGGGGGGGGGGAGGGGGCGATTTCAGGTAAGTTTTAAATTCGATTAAATTCTTATGAAAAATTTAATATTCAATGAAAATAGAAATTTCAATTAAATTTCATTTCTTTAAAGTTAAAATGAATTTTGCTGACCTGAAGTTGTAGGGGCTATTTGAAATAAGTTTTGAATTCAATTAAATTTAATTGAAAAATTGGATATTCAATTAAAATGAAATCTTAAAGAAATTTTATTATTAAAAAAATTTAAATGAATTCAGCTGATCTGAAGTTGTGGCGGCGATTGTAAGGTAAGTTTTCAATTTAATTGAATTTTTATTATGTATGTATGTATGTATATTTATTGTTTCCTAACGGGTTACAAGTTTTTTCAAAAGGTTATCTCCTTTCTTTCTGCTTACATCCTTTTATCCTCTTTCACATTCTTTTCTACATATCCTATTCCCATTCCACATATCCCATTCCACATATCCCATTCCACATATCCCATTCCACATATCCCATTCCACATATCCCATTCCACATATCCCATTCCACATATCCCATTCCACATATACCATTCCACATATCCCATTCCACATATCCCATTCCACATATCCCATTCCACATATCCCATTCCACATATCCCATTCCACATGTCCCATTCTCTTTTCTCTCTCATCCATCCATTCTCATCCTCATCCTCCGCTCTCTGGTCTCTCTCGCCGCGCTCGCACGCCTCGCTCGCCCGTCTCGCTCGTCTCACTCGCACGCCTCGTTCGCTTGTCATCCTCGCTCGCCCGTCTCGCTCGTCTCACTCGCACGCCTCGTTCGCTTGTCATCCTCGCTCGCTCGCTTTATCCGCACGCTCGTCCCTCTCCCTCCTTTTCTCTCCACTTTCTCCTTTATTTCCGTTCTCTTAACCTACCCTTATTCAACCGCCTGTCCCCCCTCGCGCTGACTTCCGTTTCCTCTCTTTCACTCCAATCCTTCTTTCACACCTGTTCTCCCTCCCTTTCCTTCTCTTCTATGCCTACTTCCCCTCTAATCCTCTCCAGCTACTTCATCCATTCCTCCCCCCCGCCGCCGTCATCCAGAATCTCTCTAATCTTCTCCCCGATCCCCCGCTCGTCCCCCTCGCCGCCTCTGCACCTCTCTAGCACGTGCTCCCACGATTCCTCCTCCCCCCTCCCTACATACTCTACACACTTTGTCCTCCTCTCTCTCCCAATACCTACCCTCTCTCATCTCATTTCCTATTCTGAACCTTGCTATCCGTTTACATCTTTCTTCGCTCCATCCCTTCTTCAAGTACTTGGGTATCCCCTCTGCTCTTATCTCCCTATACCACCTATTATATTTCGATCTCACTATTTTCTTTCTTCTCTCCCTTTTATGTCCTCTACGATCCTCTTTTTTTATCTTCTCGTTTCCTCCGTCTCCCTGTTCTTCCTCTTGCTCCCTCCCTCCTGCACCGCTATCTACGAATTCTTTCCTTCCCTTCTCCCAGCTTGATATCTCCCCCACCCTTTCCCTTCCCCGCTCCCTTATCCATTCCCAGCACGCCCTCGCCAATTCACTCCCCTCCCCACTCCTCAGCTTCTCCTCAAATTTCCAGCCTTCTTCCTGCCCTCGTTCTCAGCTTGTCCCTCTTTGCCTCCTCTCTCACCAATATCCCGGCGACCCCCAGTCTATACCCAACGTCCATCTGATATATCTTTCCTGCACTCTCTCTATTTCCTTCCTTTCTTCCCAACCCCATATATCTGCCCCGTATCCCATCACTGTCCACACCAGTGTATTAAACAGCCACATCCTTCTCTCCCATTGCTTCCGAAACTTCCTCTTTCCTATCCCCCATACCTGTTTCATCACCGCCCCCGCCTTTCTAACCCTGTCCTTTATATGTGCTTCCTGCCCCCATTTCTCCTAAATAAATACCCCAGGTATTTAAATTCCTCCACCTCCTCTATTCTCTCCCCTTTACATCTCCAATTCCCCCTCTTGTATCTCCCTCCCCCCTTCCTAAATCTCATGATCTTTGTTTTTCCCACATTCACTTCTAATTTCCTTTTCTTGAAATACTTCTCCAATCTCCTGATCATACTCCCCATCTCCTCCTCGTTTTCCGCCACCATCACGACATCATCCGCATATGTCAACGAGCAAATCCTCCATTCCCCTACTTTTGCTCCTCCCCGCCTTCCCTTCTTCAGCTCTTCATCCATATCTACCGTCAACATATTAAATAATATGGGACTCATCGGACACCCCTGTTTCACCCCTTTCGCCGTCCAGAAGCCCTCTTCTATCTCTCCCCCCACCTTCACTCTACTTACTGTCTCTTCGTATACCTCTTCTATCCTCTCCCTTAGACCCTTTCTCACTCCTCTCCTCTCTAACACCTCCCACAGTCCGGGGGGGGGGGGGAGTTGGTGGCGTTGTTTGTGGATTTGAAGGCGGCGTTCGATTTGGAGGACAGGGCGGGGGGGGCTGTCCTCCGAATCGAACGCCGCCTTCAAATTCACAAACAACGCCACCAACTTCCTCTTCTTTTGTTCGACCTGTCTGCTCACCAGATAATTCAGCACATATACGTTGTCAATTGTCCCCGACCCCTTTCTAAACCCTGTCTAGTTCGGTGGTATCATTCCTCTTTTTTCTACTTTGTCCTCCAGTCTCCTCGCTAGTACCGGCGTGTATATTTTATACAGCGCCGGCATTAGCGTCACTCCCCTGTAATCCTCTACTCTTGTTTCCTCTCCTTTCTTTATTATCGGTGCTATTATTCCATCTTTCCATCCTTGCGGGCATCCTTCTCCCCTCCACACCCTTCTAAATATTTCTCACGCAATTTACAACGTCCTTCCCCCCCCCCCCCCCGCACTACCATGCCTCGCTCGGTAGCTCATCTACTCCCATAGCCTTTCCCTATCTCATCTTTCTCAGTGCTTTCCTGATTTCTTCTTTGCTCAACTTCTCCTCTCTCCCCTTCCTTGCCTCCCTTTCCGTCCCCGTCATCACCCTATTCCTTACGCCCCCCAGCAGTCCCATGAAATATTCTTTCCACTCTTCCTTCGTTATCCTCTCATCCACTCTCTTTCCCCCTTTTCTTCCTCTATGCACTATCTCCCATACCTTGCTCTCCGTCCTAGCCTCCGCCACCTCTCTTATTAGCCTCTCTTGCTCCTCTCGTCTTTTCTCTCACACATCTCCCTATACTCCTTTTCCCCTTTGCTGTACTTTTCTCTCGTCCCTTCTCCCTTTCTCCATTTCCTCAACTCCTCCCTGACTCCCTCTTTCTTCTCCTTGCTCTCCCCATCCCACCATCCTTCCCTTCGCTGCCTCCTCTCCCTTCCCCCTTCCTCCTCGCTCTTCTTCAACACTTTTTTCGTTTCCTCCCCCATCCTATCATTCATTTCCTATATTCCCTTTTCCTTCAATTCTACCTCTTCCATCCTTGCTGAATACTCCTCTTTTATTTTATCTGACCATTTTCCACTCCCTATCTATCTTTCCTGCCTCTTCTCCTCTCTTCTCCTTGCCTTTCCCGTCTTCATCGTCACTATCAATGGATGATGGTCCGACTCCACTGCGTCTCCCACTACCATACTCTCTATACCCTCTCTCGTATCTTCATCTCCTATCACATAATCTATCACCGTCTCTCCCCTTCCCCCTGTGTACGTATATTCTCCCTCTTCATCTCCCTTTATATTCCCATTAAAAATCTCCCATCCTACTTCTTCTATCATCTTCGTCAGCCTCCTTCCCTCCCCATTAACCTTTATGTCCTTCGAGCGCCTTCCCCCCCCCCCCTCTCCTCTCTCTCTAGTCCCTCCACCCTTCCCCCTTCCTTATCCGTCCTCGCATTCCAATCTCCTCCTACTATCACTCTCTCCCCCGCCCTCTGCACTTCCATCCATCCCCTCACGTTTTCTACTTTCTTTTCCATATCTCCGTTTACATGAACTGCTACCACATCCAAATCTCATCTCCTGCCTTTATCTTTTGTGCCATCAACCCTTCTTCTTCTCTCCCCCCCTCGATCTCCCCCCTCCCCGCTCATTTCTTCTCTCACCCCTATCACCATTCCCTCACTCACCCTACCCTTCCTGTTCTTCTTCTTCGCCCATTGTGTCTTCCATTCATACCCTGCCGGCAACTTTCTTCTTAACCCACGCCATCCTTTCTCTTCCACCCACGTTTCCATTAACACTATCATCTCCCACTGACTTATCTTCTTCCAAAATTTTTTGTCTTTATTCGACAGCCCCGCTACATTCCAGAATCCCATCGTCCATTTTTTCTCCCTTCCCCCCTCTTGTCGCCCTTTCTTCTTCCTTCTCGTGCCTATCCTATTTGTTTTTTTCCTTCCCATTTCCTGTCTCTTTCTCCCTTTTCCTCCCTCTTTCCCTTCCCCTTCCGTCTCTTAGCACCTCTCTTTGTTCATCCCACCACCATACCTCTCCATTAACCTCTATCCTCCCGTTACTAACTCTTACCCTCTTCCCCTTGCCTCTCTCTTCCTCTCCAATCCTCCTCAACCGCCATTGTATACTTCTCTCCTCCCATCTTAGATCCTCCTCTATTCTCTCCTTCCTTCCGCTTAATCCCCTCTTATTTCTCATCACCTCCCTCTTTGCCTCTACGCTCTCCATTTTGACCTCCAGCATTCCCTCCTTTCCGCTCCCCCCTCTTCTTCCGATCTCTCTAGCCTCTGCGATTTTTCCCTTTACCCTTATCCCCTCTATTATCCTTACTGCCGTCCCCATCGCTTTCCGTTCTACCTCCACTCCGTTTATAATTACATTCCTTCTCTTTTCCTCCCTTTCAGTCATCTCTATCTTACGTTCCAGCTCCTTCACGCGTCTCCTCATCTCCTCCCCTTCCCCTGTCCCTTCTCACCCGCCGTTTGCTCTACTACCCTTCTCTTTATCTCCCTTTCCATCCTTTCTATCCTTTCCTCCCAATCCTCTACTCTTCCCTCTCGCCCCTCCATCAACCCCACCCTTTTCTCTATTGCACCTATCCTTTTCCCTAAGACCTCCCGATCCTCCCTCCACCTTTCCTCCACCTGTCTCCATTCCTCCCTGATTTCTTGATTGTCCTCTCTAATTTTTTCCAATTCCTCTCTCATCTCTCTCCCCTACTCCTTAATCTCCTGTGCGTCTCTTCTAGCTTCCTCCCTCATATCTTTTATCATCCTCTCTATGGCTTCCCCTCTCTCCTCTTCTTTGTCTTCCGGCGATCTATACACCTTTCTACTCTTCTGAAATATCCATTCTTTCTCTTGCTTCTCTTTTTCGGCCTTCTCTAATTGCTCCCTTTTCCTTTTCCACATCTCATTTATTTCCACCAATCCTCCTAGACTCGTGCTTCTCTCTCTCCCCAGCCTCTCCGCATTTGTCTTCCTACCTTTCTTACTCGTCCCCTCCCCTCCATTCTCTCCCTCTTCCATCATTTGTTCTTATCCACCCCTCCGTGCTCTTTTTTTCCTATTGTTCTTTCCTTTGCTCGTCTATTCGCTTTTTGCCCCGTTTCCCTATTCAAACTTTCCCGCTCCTGCTGCCTGTCTCTTTTTACCTGTCGCCTCTTTCCCTCTGGCCTGCTTTCCTCCTCGCTACCTCTTTTCCCCGTCCGATGTCTCTACCGTCCCACTCTCTTTCACCGCCCTCTTCCTTACCGTCTTCCTGTTCTCTCTTTCCCCCGTCTGAGGCCGCTGCTGTCGCGCTCGTTTTCCGACTCACGTCGTGCCTACCCACCTTCTTGCCCTTCGCCTCTTTCCCACGCCTTTTCTTAACCTCCTTTTCTTGCCTTTTTCTCTCTGCCCCTTGCTTTTTTCTCAGTCCTTTTCCCTTTCTTCCTTCCCCTGCCCTTATCGTTCCTTCACCTACCTTTCCCTTCACTTTCCGCCTTTTTTTCTCACTTCTAACGCTTTTTCCTACACTTTTTCCACGCACTCTTCACACACCTGTCACTCTCCTTTCACACCGGAAACGGAAGTCCCTTGAATTTTTATTAAAAAATTTAATATTCAATTAAAATAGAGATTTTAAAGAAATTTTATGTTTAAAACATCTAGACGAATTCGGCTGATCTGAACGTGTGGGTGCGATTTGAAATCAGTTTTTAATTCAATTAAATTTTAATGAAGGATTGAATATTGAATTAAAATAGAAATTTTAAAGAAATTTCATTATTAAAAATTTAAATGAATTTGTGTGATCAGAAGTTGTGGGAGCAATTTGAGGTAAATTTTTAATTCAATTAAAATTATATAGAAAATTTAATGCTCAAATAAAATAGAAATTTCACAGAAATTTAATTAAAAAAAAAAGTTAAATTAAATTGGCTAATCTGAAGTTGTTGGGGCGATTTGAGGTAAATTTGTAATTCAATTGAATTTTGATAAAAAAATTCAATATTATATGAAAATAGAAATTTTAAAGAAATTTTATTTTAAATAATTTAAATGAATTTGGCTGATCTGAAGTTGTAGGGGCGATTGAAGGTTAGTTTTGAAATGAAAAAAAATTTCATAAAAAATTTAATATTCAATTGAAATAGAAATTTCAAAGTTATATTATTTTTAAAAAAATTCAAATGAATTTGGCTGATCTGAAGTTGTGGGGGCGATTAAAGGTTAGTTTTTAATTCAGATAGGTTTTTATAAAAAAATTAATGTTTAGTTGAAATAGAAATTTGAATCATATTTATTTTTTCAGAAAATTTGAAGGAATTTGGCTAATCTGAAGTTGTGGGGGCGATTTACGGTAAGTTTTTAATTCAGTTAATATGGAAATTTTAAACAAATTTTATTTTTGAAAAATTTGAATAAATTTGGCTGATCTGAAGTTGTGGGGGCGATGAAAAATGAGTTTCTAATTCAATTAAATCTAAATAAAAAATTGAATATTCAATTAAAATAGAAATTTTAAATGCATTTTATTTTCAAAAAAGTTGAGTGAATTTAGCTGATTTGAAGTTATTAGGGATGGGGTGGGGGGCGATTTAAGGTAAGTTTTAAATTCAATTATTTTTTTATAAAAAATTTAATATTCAATTTGAATAGAAATTTTAAAGAAATTTTATTTTTTAAAAATTAAAATGAATTTGGGTAATCCGTAGTTGTAGGGGCGATTTGGGGTAAGTTTTTGATGCAATTAATCTTCTATAAATATTTTAATACTCTATTGAAATAGAAATTTTAGAGAAATTTTATTTTTGAAAAATTTAAATGAATTTGGCTGATCTGAAGATGTAAGGGGGGAGGGGGGGGGGTCATTTAAGGTAAGTTATTAATTTAATTAATCTTTTGTAAAAAATTTACTATTCAATTAAAACAGAAATTGTGAAGAATGTAACGGCCCCGTCTCATAGCCTAAAAAACTTTTTCTCCATTTCCACGCAAACTCATCAACTTCACTTTCGCCACCAGCCCACTCACACGCTTAAATCCTACATATCAGCTAAACCTAATACTTCTTTTTGGTCAGTCATAACCGTCAGCAACTGAGCTTCAGTTTGCCCTTGGTCCCAATGGGTCTTGTTCCTGCGTCTTGGCGATACCCCCTCCACTCTCATTAAGTCCTCTCCTTCCTTCAGCTCATTAGCACATTAGTTCCCGATTAACCTTCTTACAATTCGGACGTGCACTCCTGAACAAATAAGTCCTTTTAATAAACGATCAATCTAAAGTACCTCAAAGTCTATCTTTATTCAAACTATACATCAACCGTTCGCCCATAACAAAGAAATTTTATTTTTTAAATTTTAAATGAATTCGACTAATCTGAAGGTGTGGGGGAGATTTAAGGTAAGTTTTTAATTCAATTATATTTTGATTAAAAGTTTAATATTCAATTAAAATAAAAATTTTAAAGAAATTCCATTAAAAAAAAAAATTAAATGATACAGCTAATCTGATGTTGTGGGAGCGATTTAAGGCAAGTTTTCAATTGTATTAAATTTGCATAAAAAAATTTAATATAAGTTTTATATGGACCACTATGGTGACCCCTACTCCTATCCCCTCTACTTTCCACCGCGCTGGAGCCTCTATCCAAGCGTGGTGGGGGTAATGGCGGGAGAGGTTGTGGGAGGAGAGTTCTGAGGGCTCGCCATAGTGGTCCGATTGTTATTGTTATTATTCTTAATATTTTCAATATTTCTATCTCTCTCTCTCTCTCTCTTTCTTCCCCTCTCTCTCTCTCTTTCTCTCTCTCTCTCTCTCTCTCTCTCTCTCTCTCTCTCTCTCTAGATTATTGTTTTTTACTTTTATTATTATTATCACCATTATTAAATATTTCTACCTGCGCTTCTTTCAAGTTCATTGGATGCACGCCTGCACGCATGCACGCCTTAGATGTACGCCTCTCTTCTTGTGAGTTTTACAATTTTTCCACTGGTGATAACTTGTAATGGCCATAAATAAACTCCAATATCAACTACTATTTGTCATAAATCTTCACAGAACAAAATTCAGCATTTCCCATTTGCTTTTTGCTCCTTAGGAATTGTTCCATGAAAAATTCATTCAATCGGATTTATCTCGGAATTGTATGTTTGGGTATTCAAAAAATCTCCTGCGCATTGGTTTTAGTCTGATCACTTCCCCCTTTGAAACACATATTCTCGGGCACATTATCTTTAAATTTGTGGAAGGAATTTGGCGTAGTGTCAATAGAACTCATTTTCTGGTACATAATGTACGACAATTTATAATTTAAAAAAATACCTCTGCACTGGTAAATAATAATATGAATTAGCCAAATAATAGCTTGAATAGCCAAATAAAGTCTATTTGAAATTCCTTGCACAAATTTTAAGATTATGGTAGTATATGTGTGGGGAACAAATGTCAACCTTCTGCAATAACACTGTATGCGCAGGGAACGTTTTGAAGAAGTATACTTTAGAATTAGAAAAATAGCCATAACACACAAAACAGAGCTAGTCAATATATCCGAAGGATGTTCGATGCTGGAAACGGTGCTCATCGGCTGCCCATCATTTAGTTCAGAGCATGATAGGTGCTGGCTCGTTACGGTCGTCTGTTGACATACTAATTCAACAGTACACGCACCCTCTATAAGAGCCGCTTCTTCATATGACGAGGCGTCCAAGAGCTGTCGATATACTATATGCACACAACCGTTAAAATAATACCCTCTTTTTTCGGTAAATGCATCGTATTAAAAAAATTTAATAGAAATCTTTTCACGATAATAATAATGTAAGGAGAGAGAGAAAGTATCATCATCATCTTAAATAAAAAGAGAGACAGCGAGAGAAAGAGGTAGAGAATGTGGAACCACGCGAAGCAGGGCACAATACATGAGGCTCGATACATGAGGCTTGCCCGTACTAGCGTAATAACAGCCGTGAAAATATTTTTTCCAATACAATTCAAATATTAAGCTCTATATCGATTTAATGAGAGAGAAAGAGGAGATTGATGAATAAGAATACTTTTGAAGTTTCTTATATTTAAAATCGTGAAATATTTTTTCTAACGATAACAGGAGCACTGTATAGCGTACATGAAATAAAGAGGATGTTAACAGCTTCTCAATGAAAAATAGAGAGACAGCGAGAGAGCGACAGAGAATGCGGAACCACGCGAAGCATGGCACAAAGAGCAGATCTCGATGAATAAGGCTTGCCCATACTAGCGTCATAACATCCATGAAAATATTTTTTCCAATAAAATTTAATTATTAAACTCTATATCGATTCAATGAGAGAGAAAGAGGACATTGATGAATAAGAATACTTTTGAAATATATTATATTGAAATTCGAAAAACATTTTTCTAACGATAACAGGTGCTCTGTATCGCGTTCATGGAAGGAAGAGGATGTTAACAGCTTCTTAGTGAAAAAGAGAGAGACAACGAGAGAGAGGCAGAGACCGCGGGACCGCGTGAAGCATGGCACAAAGAGTAGAGCGCGATAAATAAGGCTTACTCGTGCTAGCGTAATAGCAGAACCGTGAAATTTTTTTCAATATATTTGAAGAATTACGAAACATACGTGAATATTTTTTATGATAGAACAGAAGTAACTTTTGATTTCATCGACAATACCACGGACGCATGGCGCCTTTTCCAGCCCTCGACGCTGCAGCTCTTCAAACACACACACTAGCACTTGTTGACCGTTTATCACGACTCTGTTATAGGCTGTCACTATGGTTCGCAAGGGCACCCACCATAAAATATATTTTAGACGACTTATGAGCCTATTTTCCGGTAATCGATTTTACTCGTTATACCATCGATCACTACACCGACGACGAAGCTGGGAGGTATGTATTACGGCCAAACGCAAAAGATTTAAAATACATTCGGGAAGTGCTCGATCTGTCATGATTGATAGCGATACGTGATAATTCCCTGTTCGATTAAGACTGAATAATATTGTATCTTGTTCCTTTCATATAAATACCTAGCACGAGACTTCTGAGTGAATTTACACATTTACTTAAACTGCAGCGACATAAAAAAGCGATGCCCCCTCGCGGCACAAAAACATCCATGATGAGGTATCGAGATATCAGATATCAACATCTCAGCGCATATGTATATAATTATTTCAAACGCTCTTATTGTTTATATGTAACTGCTAAGGCTCGAGCTCCCTTTTCAGCTCTATTTTCGAAAAAATAATTTTCGTTTAACAGAGAAAATATTTTCTAGGCAAGAGAGAAATTTTTCTTACATAGCTCAGATCGGAATTATATTTCACTTTCATAAAACATCATGATATTGATACTCTGTTTTGGTCAAAACAAAGTAAATCGTGGCGCGTGCAAATTAGCTGACATAAGTATACTTTCGTCGATGATGAAAACTGTGCAGCTTTGCCAAACGCAAAACATTTAAAATAAAATCGTGTAGAAGAATACTTCCGACCATCGTGGCTTAAGTCTAGCTGGCTTCTGCATTATTTTAAATAAATATAGTACATATAAAAGAAATAAACGTCATTGTATGTATCTCCTCGTCGATGAATCTTTGTCGTGAATCATCATTATTTCGATACTGTAACAAATTCCACTTTATTTCTGATTGAAAATAAAGTGACACGATGAAATTTTCCAAATATATCACATATATATTTTATTTATTTCGAGAGGCAATATGCCGATGCTCGAAAATTCGCGTAATACACAAAACAAAGAAAACATTGAAATAATATATTACGAGGCTCTACTGACTTCGATACGCGCGAGAACTCGGGATCTCGGGCGTCGAATAAGCGTTGTTCAAAAATATTTACATATTGATATCACGTGACTCACGAGCCAATATTTCGCACGCTCGAGTGACCGTGACTTCGGAACAGGTATATAACAAAGGAAAACCAAATCGTAGCGGACCGCGGTCAATATCTCGCATTACCCACACCATACATATTACAATACGCGACGAATCGTTCGTTCGATTCGTCGGAATCACACTTGAGATAAAAAAAAAGGAAAATAAAGAAATGATGAGGACACAAAAAAAAAGGAATCCAAAAATCACGGGGTTATTGCGATCGAATGATGGCCGTGGCGATTCCTCGACCTTGACCGTACGAACGAGACTAGACTCGTATAATGTGTCGTCTATGACGACCTTAAATTTAGCAGGAACTCGAGTTGAGTTTTATGAATAAGAAAATAAATTTAAATTAATTCTGGAATGTTTGATTTGAATAAACGGCGTCACGATTTCAGATCGCGATCTGTGACGCGTAACCTCGAAGAAATATATCTATATAGATGGGGACTTAGCTGCGCATCGTGGCTCGAGGATGAGGAGAACGCGACGTGGCGAGACAAGATGGCAGATGTCGTCGTTTCGCGTAACGGTCACGTCGTGGCTCGCTCGATCTTTCTCTCTCTCTCTTTCGCGATCCTCCGATGTCTAGCGTTGATCGATGCGTGGCTATCCCCGTGGCAAAACACGGCGAAATTCGTATGATCCGAGCGAATATTATATGTCCGCCGCAGCGAAGATGCAATTACCAAATATTTATCCCTCGGGATATTATCGACGTCGGATCCCCTCAGGGTCTCGACACTTGAGCTCTCGTGACTCGCAACGGCCCAGTCACACTCGGGTGCTGAAACGTTTTATTCGTTTTTACAAATATTCAACAGAAGAAAGCGTCGATATGCCTGAATGGCTTACAATTCGATAGCGATGCTTCACGGCGCACAGTGGTTCGAAATCCCGAATTGCTGGCCAAAAATAGAAGGTATCATCGAATCGCTATCAGATTTATTACTCAGGGGTTTTTGAGGTCGCTGAACACGAATCTGAAGTCAAATTTTCAAAAAACAAAATGGTGGCCCAAAAATGGCGGAAAATTTTATTCAAACTTGAATCAATCTTCATGGAATTTAGCACTCAGGGGTTTTTGAGGTCGCTGAACACGAATCTGAAGTCAAATTTTCAAAAAACAAAATAGCGGCCTAAAAATGGCGGATAATTTTATTCAAACTTGAATCAATCTTCATGGAATTTGGTACTAGGGGGTTTTTAAGGTCGCTGAGCACGAATCTGAAGTCAAATTTCCAAAAAACAAAATCGCGGCCCAAAAATGGCGGATTATTTTATTCAAACTTGAATCAATCTTTATGGAATTTGGTACCAGGGGGTTTTGAATAGAAATAATTTATTATTACGTACATGTGTAGGATATAGTAGATTGGGAAAGTATGTAAATGTAAATGCGAATTTAAATACAAATACTTATTTATTAAGAAATTACATTAAACATTACATTCATATAATGAAATGATGTAAAGGCACTTAATGAATGATGTGGATTATTCGATATGAAGGTCAAAGACGAAGCATCAGTTACGTTAACGTTTCGACCCGAGTACGGGCCCTCCTCAGAACGAATTTATTACATCTATCAAAGAGAGTATACACATTAACTTAGCTACAATTATTTAGCACATTAACTTAACTACAATTATTTTTTCAGGGTGTTCACGATAACTTTGGCAAAAATTACAGGGTGGGTAGAGGACCCAAAAACAAGGATTTTGAGTATTGGAACCCATGTCCGGAAATGTACCCATACAGAGCTATGGTCATTTTCCGATTTTGGTTTGCGCTCCCGTTGCGTACTCGAAACTCGCCTCTATCAGGTGTGCCGCGTGTAAAGGAGATAACAGTCATAAAAATGGCAAGTTTTGCGTCGACATGGTGGGGTCTTAATAACATAAACAACGGAAATAAAAACAAAAACATCATAATTTTGTACTAAACTCAACAAAAACATCACAATTTTGTACTAAACTTGAAACAAAACATCTCAAGGTTTCATGGAACTTAACAACAGAAACTGAAAAACGGAAAACAAAACAAAAACATCATAATTTCTTACTCAACTCATCAATTTAATCATCATTTAAGTTTTTACTAAACTTAAAAAGGGAAAACTTAACGAAAACAACGTAATTCTTAACTCAACTCAACAAAAACATGTCACGGTTTTACGCAACTCAACAATGGAAAACGAAACGGAAAACGCGATTGACATTTTGTTTTGTTTTCCGTTTTTCAGTTTCTGTTGTTAAGTTCCATGAAACCTTGAGATGTTTTGTTTCAAGTTTAGTACAAAATTGTGATGTTTTTGTTGAGTTTAGTACAGAGATATGATGTTTTTGTTTTTCTTTCCGTTGTTTATGTTATTAAGACCCCACCATGTCGACGCAAAACTTGCCATTTTTATGACTGTTATCTCCTTTACACGCGGCACACCTGATAGAGGCGAGTTTCGAGTACGCAACGGGAGCGCAAACCAAAATCGGAAAATGGCCATAGCTCTGTATGGGTACATTTCCGGACATGGGTTCCAATACTCAAAATCCTTGTTTTTGGGTCCTCTACCCACCCTGTAATTTTTGCCAAAGTTATCGTGAACACCCTGTATATCTAATATGATAATATATATATATATCTAATATGATAAAAGGCACTTAATCTTAAAGGCTCCAATTGTCATCCGAATCGCTATCATTATTATCGCTAGAGTCGCTGCAGTCAGACATTGCAACTAATCTTGGTTTGTTAACGATTCGAACAAAGCCATGGCTTCACGCGATAATGATTTGCTTGACTTAGCTGGTAGTTTACGCAAACTTGAGATAACAGGGTCAGATGCAACCAAAAGCCGCGCAAAAACATCCTCCATATATTGTTTCCTACTAAATTTTCTAGCAAAGTCTAGTCTAAATGATTTTATATATTTATTGCAAGATTCCTGGGCTTCCTCGGACATCTGTCCTATCGGCAATATGGAAACCCCTATTATTTTTGGACCGTGAATTAGAAGTTTGTGCACAGTAGTCGGCATGTAATACCAAGGATATAGTAGCACGTATCTACGGGCTGTTTCTACAGCGTATTTTTCAAATTCATCAACATTTATTTCAAACCCGCACGATATTATTTGCAAGATCACGTGGAATCTTTTGATTAGATCCTCATCTATTCCCGTTAGAGATGTGGAAACATCGGAATTTTGAAAGAAACGACGAGCAGTATTACCGTCATTCGTGCTACCATATCCTTGTTTTGGTTGATCAATCAAAAGTCCCAATCGTTCACGGAAACTTTTTGGATGGTCTTTTTCCGACTTTCGATGCTTTTCTTATTGGCCTGCCATTTTTTAATTTCTAATCTGTATGAAATATGTATAAGGCACTCGAAAAGACGAATCCACGCGTGCAGTGGTGACATCCCATATTGTAAATGATCTTCATTTATTTTCCTCTTCAAAATGTTGTCGATGTCGTTGAATTCTTTGGATGTAGCACCGCAAAGATAACATCGTTGACTTGATGCAGTAGATGTTAGTGAATTGCAGACTTTTCCATCAACCATTGTTAAGCCCAATTTGTAGGATACAATGACTTCTTTTCCGTTCACAATCGTATGAAAAGGTTGAAGCTGCTCTTCTTGTTCCTTGATGTTTTGAACTTCATTTCGGGTGCCTTCTGCAGTCTCTTTCAAAAACTCGATTTTTATTGGCCTACAGAATCGAGGGGAGGAGGGTCGTGGATTTTTCCACACGGTTATTCCTTCGTTATCACCTCCGTCAACAAACACGAGCTGCAGTGGCACGAGGGAAGTGAAGAAAATAGTTGCGTCTGTTTTATCTCCGTCGTATTATCAAATTTTGGTTTGAATGTACTTTGCCCAGATGTTCCGTCGCATCCCCATCTGCAGACAAAATTCGATTTATAAATTTCGCTGGATGGGAGGAGATGCAAAACTTCACTTTGCACTGCTAATATGCGACTCGCTGTATGGTCTAACAGTGCTTGAAGTTTGACCGCAGCTTTACCCTCAGTAATCGTGATGTCATCTTTGGGTGGATAACATTTTTTCTTCGCCTCCAACACAGATTTGTACGATGGGTACATCTTCGAATTTAGTTCCAGTGCTCCAGACCGTATTCCCTGATATACATGTTTAGACATGCCGTATTCAATTATAAGAGATAACGCAGCATCAGCGGAATAACGATTGGTCGTCATGTCCGTAACAGTGCGTAAGGCTTCCTTGTATTTGGACGCTATTGTAGGACTGCCCAGAGCAACCTCTTTCACCACTTTTGCTGCATCCAATTTTCCTGCAGCTCGAAGACTCGTGTGGGTGGCAAATGCAAGCTCTTCGGCACTGGACTGCTCACGAGTTTCTGCAGTTTTTCTCCGTTTCGACCGCTCACTGGAGTCCTCGAAGCTCTGCGAATGTCGACCAGGCCCACGAACTGCATCTGAATCTTTGTTTTCCTTCGAAATTTCCGTATTATTTACAAAGGTGACGATTCTGCTTAGCCAATCCGTATTTTTCTTCATAAACCTCGCTTTTATTCTTCTAGCTGTTTGCCATTTGTCTTTCATATCATATAATAATTTGCGAATTCTTTGTTTTTCATCCGCAGATAATGTGTATGAGCAATGGAATTTTTTAGACAATTCGACCTCCAAGATTTCGTACACGTCATTCGCATTATCATTCAAATGATCAGCGAATAAAATAAACAACTCCTTTCGCGTGAAATTAAGCGCCTCACTGCTATCACGAGAGCCTGGAAAATCAATTCAAAAGTTAGACAATAATAGAAAATTTTTAAGAATTGGTAATGATTTGTTAATGAAAATGATAGTCGAATCCGGTACAATAATAATTATATTTATGAGAAACAAACCACTTAAATTCGCACCCTACTGTGGTGCACTTCGCACAGTATAGTATACATGCCGCGCCAGCACGTGCCGTGCCTGAATTCCCGCGTCCATTTATTAAAAAATTCACCATTACCAGAGGGGCAACTTGGTGCACCTAATTTTTTGGTGAGGTATTACTCAAGAGTGTATACAATAACGTGGCACTTCACCAGAATTAGAATAATTTAGAATTATTAACTTTTACTCAATGTGAACATAACTTTTTTCCGCAGCGAGCACGAGAATTTACGGTAGATGTTCACAATTTTTGTTGCTCGGTGTATGATTAATATAAGAAATCGCAATGATCTAATAAGTGTACTTACATCCAGGGAGAGACTCCATTTTGCAGAATTAAAATAACTACATTTTACTTGAAGATATATTACTTTGAATACAACGATATTTTTCTAGCGTAGCGCACGACCGACTATACCTGTTCGAGCGCTCCGTTACGAATGAGATCCCAACGGCTAAATGCAACACCTGCAACCTACTGACCCTTGGAAGGGTTCCCCGAAATACCCCTCTACCTGACGCCGCAGGTAGAATTCCTTGAATATAAACTTCATTTTTCGGTTTTTGGCCAGCAATTCGGGATTTGGAACCACTGTGCGGCGAAGGAGTTTTTTTTAGATACCTTGAAAGATCGCGCACAATAAATGGTCTCGGGAAGGCCTATGAGTATATATATAGAGACTTCCGAACACACGTTATTAATCGATGATGCGCTCCCGAGACGATTCCGGGTGGACTGGGACGAGGGATTAGACCGATGGCCCGGGCTTGCGTGACGGGGGGGAGGGTGGGAAAGACCACGCGGCTAAAGTCGGCCGGCGAAAATCGATCTAGATCGACGTGTCGACCGACCCGGGACGGGACCCGATAGATGACGTGACGAGGCCCGTTGGCTCGTTGGTCGTTACAATACTCAGTTTTCGCCAAAACAAAGTAAGCCTTGGCACGTGCAAATTAGCTGACATTCTCTTATACGCAGCAGCATGTATGTGTAGCGGTGAGAGCTATGCATATTTTGTCTCCGGGTAAAAAAATGTAAAAAAGAAAAAGATTGACAATGAAAAACAGTATCAGTCATCGCTATACTCTTGTAGATAGTTCATTTGATGCTCAAGCATCCCCGCCTGTGATCTGCACCATTTTTGAATTATTCTTTGCCCTGTATGTAAAAGATACGCTGCTGCTGCTACTGAACAATTCCGGGTGAGTATGCCCATAGCTGTTGACTCGAGCGCTAGGGCAGGGGTCCAAGCTCATGTGGTTACAGTAACGCTCGTGTTCGATGGCAGCGTTCGTGGAAGACGTGATCTAAACTAAAATTATATATATATTTATACACACACACATATATATATATATATATATATGTGCGTTCTTGTATGTGTGGGGCATCCGTATATCGTTCTCTTGTATATTACATAAATATATCTTGTATATTACATAAATATATCACCGCCACCGCCGCCGCCGCCGTGTCGAGAATACACCCTGACCTATACCAACCCAAACCCAAACCGAAACACAAACCCAAATTCAAACCCAAACCCAAAACCCAAACCCGAACCAAACATGACAATTCTTATCGTATCTACTGATGAAAAATTTTGTTTTTTGTTTTGAATTTCTCTCAGTTATGTCCTGGCATTTGCCCAATGCCCAATTTCCAATGCCCCAGTGAAAACCAAAACTTAAAAACCTGGGAAGGACATTTCTATATACAGCTTACAATATATTTACAATGTATTAAAATGTTCTTAAATTAATAATTGATCTTAAATAATTTCATTAAATGTTCTTCAATAATTCCATTGAATGTTTTTGTATTAACTAATTTGTTTGAATAACTATCTAAACCCAGTCTAAGCACACATAAATTTTCCACCACTGCCGCTACCGTCTCCATTTTCGTTTTTAGAATTGCTTCCCTCTTTTTCGCACTTTCTTTTCGTCATCGGTCGATCGTTCTATATTTGTTTCACGTTATAAAAATAGGGGAGAATTACAATCGAACTATTATAAAAGAATTATAATAATACTATGTATGGGGTAGTATATTGAAACGTTTTGCCTTTTGCGTTACCCCCGGAAGGGGTGCGGAAAGCGAAAGGTTGTTTTTTAAGAACTTTTTAGGGTTCGTGTTCTGGACTGGGGTCGAGTTTACTGTGTGAAGGGAAGGGGAGATATGCCTCAGAGTTTTAGCTTCCGTCAAAGTCGCGTTTCCGCGACTTGGCTAAGTGTCATCATGGGCAGGATTTAATGTAGGAAAAGGTGGTATGGGTGGCGAGGTAGAAATGTAGCCGAAGCTTTTATGCGAGCAGAAGGCTCGATAAGGAGTAGAATCTGTGGTTGATGGGAGGAATTTAAGTTCACGTGGTTGGTCGGCTTTTTACCTTTAAGATTCCAATAACGTGGTAAGCAAGATGGGGGGATGGAGTTTTCAAGCGAGCAGAAGGCTCGGGGAATGAATTTTAGATGTTAGAAATGATTTGAAATTTACCTGGTTTGGTCGGCTTGTTTATCGTTTAGGATTCCCAATCTGTGATACGCAAGAGGTGATAAGACCGATGTGTTTTATATTTCTATTCGATGACGTTTGTTAAGTGGCTCGCTGAATTCGTCGTCGTAGCTCACTTATTTATTCATGAAAATATTCATGGATAAATCGTGTATGCTAGGAGGATAATTTTAAAAATTAAGTTTGTATTGTTTTCCCTGTGGCCGAAGACCACTCGGCTAGTACTAGAGGGATTCAGTATAGTCGAAAGACTTCAAGGCGAGGTTTTGTTAGTTTTTGTATTATTTTCCCTATGGCCGACGACTAATCGACTGGTACTGGAGTGATTCAGTATAGTCGAGAGACTCAAGGCGAGGTTTGAATTAAACACCTGAAAAGATATTTGAGGTGCGGGCATTAAGGATATCAGTTTGGGATTTTTTTGGTAGAGTTCGGATAGCGTATCTCCCCAGAGCGAGTCTGGTGAGATACACCAGTTTTAAGGTGGGTCCAGGAAGGATCGAATTGTTCGCGATAAAGCAATTTGATCGATAAGAGGATGAGTCGTGATAGCGTATCCCCCCAGAGCGATTCTGGCAAGATACACGATTCTGAGGTATGCCTCGGAAGGATCGAATTGTTCGCGATGAAGCAATCCGATCGATAGGAGGAAGAGTGGTGATAGCGTATCTCCCCAGAGCGATTCTGGCAAGATGCACGATTCTGAGGTATGCCTCGGAAGGATCGAATTGTTCGCGATAAAGCAATCCGATCGATAGGAGGAAGAGTGGTGATAGCGTATCTCCCCAGAGCGATTCTGGCAAGATACACGATTCTGAGGTATGCCTCGGAAGGATCGAATTGTTCGCGATGAAGCAATCCGATCGATAGGAGGAAGAGTGGCTTGATGGGTGCTGGGATCGTGCTTATATACCCGATGGATCGTTGGGTATGATGGTGGGGCCGCGCGGCGGCGTGTATCGCGTCTGCGCCTGCGTTGGTTGGCCGTCACTGCTCCTGTGCGTGAGCGTATGATAGTGGGATACGCTTAATTGTGTATCGGGACTATATATGGTCCCGTTACAATATATTTTTCTTTTTTTGCTATCCCCAGTAGCTTAGGCCATTGGTTGTTGTCAATTTTATAATAGAATGGTAACCAAGATAACCAAGGTAATCATGGTAACCATGGTAACAATGGTAACCATGGTAAGTATGGTAGCCAAGATAACCACGGTGAGTATGGTAGCCAAGGTAACCAAGGTCACCATGGTAACCTTGGTAACGTAGGTAACCATGGTGACCATGGTAACCAAGGTAAGTATGGTAGCCAAGGTAACCAAGGTAACCATGGTAACCATGGTAACCGAGGTAACCATGGTAACCGAGGTAACCATGGTAACCATGGTAACCATGGTAACCAAGGTAACTAAGGTAGCCATGGTAACCATGGCAACCATGGTAACCATAGTAACCATGGTAAACATGGTAAACATGGTAACATAGGTAACCATGGTAACGTAGGTAACCATGGTAACCATGGTAACCAAGGTAACTAAGGTAACCATGGTAACCATGGTAACCATGGTAACCAAGATAACCCGGGTAACCATGGTAACTTATATAATCCACGTAACCTAGGTAACCTGGGTAAGATTAGGTTTGGTTTACGTTGGGTTGGGATGGTCATTTTTTTTAAATTGGACACCCGTTATAAGCTTGATTCTCGGTCATCCTTTTTAAATTGGACAACCGTTATAAGCTCTGAAACAGCGGTGGCGGCGATATCTTTATATAATATATAGAATGATATATAAATATAATATTTGTCATATACATAAACCCTAAGCCATAAAATCGATATATCGATAAACCCAGACCCAGCCCAAACATATATAAATTTTCGTACATAAATTATGACAGAAATTTTTATGTATAATTTTTGACACAAAAATTTCAATTTAAAAGAATTCAAAAGAAAATTTAGAATAAAATTTAAAAATTTCAATTCCAAAGAAACTTAACAATCAAATGTCGATATATCGAATCATGTCAAGATACAATATATCGTACTGCGGCAAGAATCGATATATCGAAGCGCGACAGTAATCAGTATATCGATATCATGTCAAGTATCGATAAATTGATAAATCGATATATCGAATCGTGTCAAGTATTAATATATTTATATATCAAATCATGTCAAGAATCGATAAATTGATATATCGATACATCGAGTCGTGTCGATAATCGATAAATTGATATATCGATATATCAAATCGTGTCTAAAATCGATAAATTGAAATATTGCACTGCGTCAAGCATTGATATAAACCGAAACGTATTGATATAATCGAACCGTCCCAATATAAATATTCACATATAAATATAATATTCAATATAAATGTTACACTTATAAATAAACCCGATTCAAAGGAAATGCAAGAATCAATGCATCGATATATTCAACTGTGTCAAGAAACGATATATTTATATATCTAATCGTGTCAAGAATCGATATATCGATATATCGAATCATGTCAAGAGATGATACATAGAATCGTGTCAAAATCGATAAATTGATATATTAATATATCCATTTAATGATTTTGAACACGATTTACAATTAATTGTAGTGCGTCAAGCATTGATATATCGATATATCGAACTGTGTAAAGAATCGATATGTCGATATTTCAATCGAACCCAAACCCAACCCAAACATATCCCAAGCCCGAAAAATACGAATATAAAAAATTTTTTATCAAAACATCTTTCCAGGATATTTTTCTCAAACCACTGACACAAACACAATACAGGGCGTTGGCGAGCGAAGCGCGCAGGGGGGCGAAGCCCCCCTAGTATATATATGGGGCATTCCGGGTCCATTCGACAAGGGTTTGACCCTCACTCTTTCCAATCTGAGTCTTAATGATCGGAAGTGTTTCGGTAGCCTAAAATAACAGCTCTAAATTTTTCTCAGATTTTTACCAACCCCTCTGACGCCACCCCGACCTCTTAAGTGATGATATTTTCGGAAACGGTCAATTGGACACTTTCGAAAATTATGAAAAAATTGCATAAATTCTGTAGCCAAAAAGAAAAATATCCCAACCAAAATCAAAGTGGGCAGGCAAAACGGTAATTTTTTATCAATTTTTTAACCCATTAACTTTTTTTCCAGTTATTTTAATTTTTTTCAATTTTCAGAGTTCTATACACCATTCCTAATTCAACAACCATCTAGAAAGTAATTAACATTCTGTTGAGAGCTGTAGTATTATTTAAATATTCCCGCGTATGAGGGAGGCGCTAGTGTCGCTGTTACGAGCGCCAGTGGCCACGTTGGCAAGCGCTCATCGGTGTACCGAGTGTGGTGCCACGCTTGCACGCTGTGATTCGGTGAGTGAGAACGATCCTGTGGATCGTGAGCTGATCACGGCATTCTAAGGGATTCTCACCGTGTTCGCGAGCGCGCACGCGCGAGAACTTGCCACATGCACTCTAATGGACAATATTGGTACTATTAACGCGTGTTTTGCCTTAGTTCTAACCTGAACTTCGTGGTATCTCAAATCATAAAATTCTCAGATCATAAAATGCAATAGTATTTATTCATTTGTAAAAATCCTTCCAAAATCTTTTCCTAAATTTACATTACTCTCCCGATGGTGTTGAATTTAGGAAAATATATTAAATCCTAAAAAATGGGGAAAAAGTCAAAATTACTGAAAAATAAAAATTATTCGGTAAAAAAATTGGTAAAAAATTACCGTTTTGCCTGCCCACTTCGATTTTGGTTGGGATATTTTTCTTTTTGACTACTGAATTTATGTAATTTTTTTCATAATTTTCAAAATTGTCCGATTGACCGTTTTCGAAAATATCATCACTTAAGGGGTCGGGGGAGGGGGGGGGTCAGGGGGGTTGGTAAAAATCTGAGAAAAATTTGAAGATGTTATTTTAGGCTAACAATTCACCTCCGGTCATTAAGACTCAGATTGTAGAGGGTGAGGGTCAGACCCTTGTCGAATTGACCTGGAATGCCCCATATATACATGAATATATCGTTCTATATTATATAAATATATCGCCGCCACCGCCGCCGCCGCCGCTACCGCCGCCGTGTCGAGAATACACCCTGTCCTATACCAACCCAAACCCAAACCTAAACCCACACTCAAACCCAAAATCAAACTCAAACCCAAACCCAAACCAAACATGACAATTCTTATCGTATCTAAAAAAAATTTATTATTTGTTTTGGATTTCTCTTAGTTATGTCCTGGCATTTGCCCAATGCCCCAGGGAAAACCAGAACTTAAAAACCTGGGAAGGACATGTGATTCGTTACATATACGGTTTACAATATATTTACAGTGTATTGAAATGTCCTTAAATAAATAATTGATCTTAGATAATTTCATTAAATGTTCTTAAATAATTCCATTAAATGTTTTTGTATTATCTAATTTGTTTAAATAACTAAATTAACCCAGTTTAAGCACACATAAATTTTCCACCACTGCCGCTACCGTCTCCATTTTCGTTTTTAGAATTGCTTCCCTCTTTTTCGCTCTTCGTTTTCGCATCGGTCGATTGTTCTATATTTGTTTCACGTTATAAAAATAGGGGAGAATTACAATCGAACTATTATAAAAGAATTATAATGATACCATGTATGGGGTAGTATATATTTTTCTTTTTTTTTTATCCCCAGTAGCTTAGGCCATTGGTTGTTGTCAATTTTATAATAGAATGTAACCAAGGTAACCAAGGTAACCATGGTAACCATGGTAACCATGGTAACTAAGGTAACTAAGGTAACCATGGTAACCATGGTAACCAAGGTAACTAAGGTAACCATGGTAACCATGGTAACCATGGTAACAATGGTAACCATGGTATCTAAGATAACCCGGGTAACCATGGTAACATATATAATCCACGTAACCTAGGTAACCTGGGTAAGGTTAGGTTTGGTTTACGTTGGGTTGGGGTGGTCATCTTTTTTAAATTGGGCGCCCGTTATAAGTTCGATTCTTGGTCATCCTTTTCAAATTGGACACCCGTTATAAGCTTGATTCTTGGTCATCCTTTCTAAATTGGACAACCGTTATATGCTCTGAAACAGTGGCGGCGGCGGCGATATCTTTATATAATATAGAATGATATATAAATATAATATCGTCATATACATAAACCCTAAGCCATAAAATCGATTCATCGATAAGCCCAGACCCAGCCTAAACGTATATAAATTTTAGTATATAAATTAGTAATTTCACATGTATAATTCACAGAAATTTTCATGTATAATTTTTGACACCAAAAACTTCAATTCAAAAGAATTCAAAAGAAAACTTAAAATAAAATTTAAAAATTTCAATTCCAAAGCAACTTAACTATCGGTATATCGATATATTGAATCGTGTCAAGTATCGATAAATTGATAAATCGATATATCGAATCGTGTTAAGGATCAATAAATTTATATATCGAATCATGTCAAGAATCGATAAATTGATACATCGATACATCGAGTCGTGTCGATAATCGATAATCAAATCGTGTCTAAAATCGATAAATTGAAATATTGTACTGCGTCAAGCATTGATATAAACGGAACCGTATTGATATAATCGAACCGTGTCAATATAAATATTAACATATAAATATAATATTCAATACAAATGTTACACTTATAAATAAACCCAATTCAAAGGAAATGCAAGAATCAATATATCGATATGTTGAACCGTGTCAAGAAACGATATATTGATGTATCTAATCGTGTCAAGAATCGATGTATCGATTTATCGAATTATTTTGAGAATCGATACATCGAATCGTGCGTGTCAAGAATCGATAATTTGATAAATCGGTGTATCAAATCTCGTCTAAAATCGATAAATTGATAAATCAATGTATCAATTTATAGATTTTGAACAGGATTTACAATGAATTGTATTGCGTCAAGCATTGATATATCGATATATCGAACCGTGTCAAGAATCGATATATCGATACATCGAAGCGTTTCTAGAATCGATCCATCGATGTATCGAAATGTGCCAAGAATCGGTATTTCGATACAGTGAACCGTGTCATGAATCGATATGTTGATATTTTAATCAAACCCAAACTCAATCCAAACATATCCCAAAACCAAAAAAAAAATATAAACAATTTTTTATGGAAACATCTTTCCAGAATCTTTTTCTCTAACCACTGACACAAACACAAGACGGCGGGTTGGCGCGCTAAGCGCGCAGGGGGGTGAAGCCTCCCTAGTATATTTATATATATATATATTAGACTGTCTTAAAAAAAACTTTTTTTTGTTTTTTCGATCTCACAAGTCATGAAACTATAGTTAATAACATAATATTGAACCTCGTGAAAGGAAATCGCCGTGCGATTTTTTTAATAGGTGACGCATTGAGTTTTTGTATTCGCCATTCGATTAACACGTAAGAAATTCAATTCTAACGGTTGGAGGTGGACAATAATTTTTCTATACAACGGACGGAACTCTATATGGTAGCGTTTCACAACTTATATGTTTTCTTTGAATTGGCGCGTCATAGACAATTTTCAACTGCACGATCTTCGGAATGTAAAAATTTATCAAAACCAAATATTTTTTTCTACACGAAAAAGTTTCTATTAAAATTTTTGATAATTTTATTTTCTCGATAGACAGACACATCAAGTTCGGTTAAATTGAATAAATTAAATGTATTTCATGTATTTAATAGATATTATTCAGCATCGTACTGTGGCCTAATCACGGAAGCTAGGCGCCCATCCTAGGTGCTCATTTTTCGCAAAGGTGAAAAACCACGTTTTACGCAATCTTATTAATTTAATACTTAATAACTCATAATTCGTTTCCTCATCTAAAGAAAAAGTTCAATTCATGAAAATTATTTAATCAATTGATTGTTGTTTATTCATCAATAAATTGTTATTAATTAATAATTTATACGAAACATTTCGATGCAGTCACAGCAATGGATAAGCGACAAACAGTGGCTGAAATCAGCGTGCGATCCGACGTTGAGACAAATGACTATCGACGGGCAACTTTGAACTGAGATCGCGGGATTTGGCCATTTCCTTCTCACTTTTCAACGGCGTGTCATTTTTAATTAATGTCATTTCCGATATTGTACGACCACGCATTTTCATCGTTGAGCCTTCCCCTTCAATATTACACAAAATAATTATCTGCTGATTTATTACTGCAGCATAACGTCATTTCCGCATTCCTAGAATCACTCTCTCCCCGACAATCCACCCCTGACGATGAAAAACGAACCTGTTTACGCGACGATTCAAAATTAAAAATTTTATCGACGCAATAATTAGTCGCTAATGAATTGCTGCCGAGTGACGTCGTTTCCGCATTCCTAGAACCACCCCCCCCCCCCCCCCCGACATTCCACCCCTGACGATGAAAAAACAACCTGTTTACGCGACGATTCAAAATTCAAAGTTTTATCGACGCGATAATTAGTCGCTAATTAATCGCTGCCGAATTACGTCGTTTTCGTATTCCTAGAACCACCCTCTCCCCCGACATTCCACCCCTGACGATGAAAAAACAACCTGTTTACGCGACGATTCAAAATTAAACATTTTTTCGACGCAATAATTAGTCGCTAAGTATTCGCTGCCGAATGACGTCGTTTCCGCATTCCTACAATCAACCCTTCCCCCGACATTCCACCCCTAACGATGAAAAAAGAACCTGGTTACGCGTCGATTCAAAATTCAAAGTTTCATCGACGCGATAATTAGTCGCTAATTAATCGCGGCCGAATGACGTCGTTTTCGTATTCCTAGAACCACCCTCTCCCCCGACATTCCACCCCTGACGATGAAAAAACAACCTGTTTACGCGACGTTTCAAAATTCAAAATTTTTTCGACGCGATAATTAGTAGCTAATTATTCGCTGCCGAATGACGTCGTTTCCGCATTCCTAGAATCACTCCCTACACGACGATCCACCCCTAACGATGAAAAAACAACCTGTTTACGCGACGATTCAAAATTCAAGATTTTTTCGACGCGATAATTATCCGCTGATTTATTACTGCAGAATAACGTCGTTTTCGCTTTCCTAGATCCACTCCCTCCCCCGACATTCCACCCCTGACGATGAAAAAACAACCTGTTTACGCGACGATTCAAAATTCGAAGTTTTATCGACGCGATAATTAGTCGCTAATTAATCGCTGCCGAATGACGTCAATTTCGCATTCCTAGAAACACCCTCTCCCCCGACATTCCACCCCTGACGATGAAAAAATAACCTGTTTACGCGACGATTCAAAATTTGAAATTTTTCGACGCGATAATTAGTAGCTAATTATTCGCTGCCGAATGACGTCGTTTCCGCATTCCTAAAATCACCCCCTACCCGACGATCCACCCCTAACGATGAAAAAACAACCTGTTTACGCGACGATTCAAAATTCAAAGTTTTATCGACGCGATAATTAGTCGCTAATTATTCGCTGCCGAATGACGTCAATTTCGCATTCCTAGAAACACCCTCTCCCCCGACATTCCACCCCTGACGATGAAAAAACAACCTGTTTACGCGACGATTCAAAATTCGAAATTTTTCGACGCGATAATTAGTAGCTAATTATTCGCTGCCGAATGACGTCGTTTCCGCATTCCTAAAATCACCCCCTACCCGACGATCCACCCCTAACGATGAAAAAACAACCTGTTTACGCGACAATTCAAAATTCAAAGTTTTATCGACGCGATAATTAGTCGCTAATTATTCGCTGCCGAATGACGTCGTTTCCGCATACCTACAATCAACCCAGCCCCCGACATTCCACCCCTAACGATGAAAAAAGAACCTGGTTACGCGTCGATTCAAAATTCACAGTTTTATCGACGCGATAATTAGTCGCTAATTAATCGCTGCCGAATGACGTCGTTTTCGCATTCCTAGAACCACCCTCTCCCCCGACATTCCACCCCAGACGATGAAAAAACAACCTGTTTACGCGACGATTCAAAATTCAAAATTTTTCGACGCGATAATTAGTAGCTAATTATTCGCTGCCGAATGACGTCGTTTCCGCATTCCTAAAATCACCCGCTACCCGACGATTCACCCCTAACGATGAAAAAACAACCTGTTTACGCGACGATTCGAAATTTAAAGTTTTATCGACGCGATAAGTAGTCGCTAATTATTCGCTGCCGAATGACGTCGTTTCCGCATTCCTACAATCAACCCCTCCCCCGACATTCCACCCCTAACGATGAAAAAAGAACCTGGTTACGCGTCGATTCAAAATTCAAAGTTTTATCGACGCGATAATTAGTTGCTAATTAATCGCTGCCGAATGACGTCGTTTTCGCATTCCTAGAACCACCCCCTCCCCCGACATTCCACCCCTGACGATAAAAAAACAACCTGTTTACGCGACGATTCAAAATTCAAGATTTTTTCGACGCGATAATTATCCGCTGATTTATTACTGCAGAATAACGTCGTTTTCGCATTCCTAGAACCACCCCCTCCCCCGACATTCCACCCCTGACGATGAAAAATCAACCTGTTTACGCGACGATTCAAAATTCAAAGTTTTATCGACGCGATAATTAGTCGCTAATTAATCGCTGCCGAATGACGTCGTTTTCGCATTCCTAGAACCACCCTCTCCCCCGACATTCCACCCCTGACGATGAAAAAAAAACCTGTTTACGCGACGATTCAAAATTCAAAATTTTTTCGACGCAATAATTAGTAGCTAATTATTCGCTGCCGAATGACGTCATTTCCGCATTCCTAGAATCACCCCCTACCCGACGATCCACCCCTAACGATGAAAAAACAACCTGTTTACGCGACGATTCAAAATTCAAAGTTTTATCGACGCGATAATTAGTCGCTAATTAATCGCTGCCGAATGACGTCGTTTCCGCATTCCTACAATCAACCCCTCCCCCGACATTCCACCCCTAACGATGAAAAAAGAGCCTGGTTACGCGACAATTCAAAATTCGAAGTTTTATCGACGCGATAATTAGTCGCTAATTAATCGCGGCCGAATGACGTCGTTTTCGCATTCCTAGAACCACCCTCTCCCCCGACATTCCACCCCTGACGATGAAAAAACAACCTGTTTACGCGACGTTTCAAAATTCAAAATTTTTTCGACGCGATAATTAGTAGCTAATTATTCGCTGCCGAATGACGTCGTTTCCGCATTCCTAGAATCACCCCCTACACGACGATCCACCCCTAACGATGAAAAAACAACCTGTTTACGCGACGATTCAAAATTCAAAGTTTTATCGACGCGATAATTAGTCGCTAATTATTCGCTTCCGAATGACGTCGTTTCCGCATTCCTACAATCAACCCCTTCCCCGACATTCCACCCCTAACGATGAAAAAAGAACCTGGTTACGCGTCGATTCAAAATTCGAAGTTTTATCGACGCGATAATTAGTCGCTAATTAATCGCTGCCGAATGACGTCAATTTCGCATTCCTAGAAACACCCTCTCCCCCGACATTCCACCCCTGACGATGAAAAAATAACCTGTTTACACGACGATTCAAAATTCGAAATTTTTCGACGCGATAATTAGTAGCTAATTATTCGCTGCCGAATGACGTCGTTTCCGCATTCCTAAAATCACCCCCTACCCGACGATCCACCCCTAACGATGAAAAAACAACCTGTTTACGCGAGGATTCAAAATTCAAAGTTTTATCGACGCGATAATTAGTCGCTAATTATTCGCTGCCGAATGACGTCAATTTCGCATTCCTAGAAACATCCTCTCCCCCGACATTCCACCCCTGACGATGAAAAAACAACCTGTTTACGCGACGATTCAAAATTCGAAATTTTTCGACGCGATAATTAGTAGCTAATTATTCGCTGCCGAATGACGTCGTTTCAGCATTCCTAAAATCACCCCCTACCCGACGATCCACCCCTAACGATGAAAAAACAACCTGTTTACGCGACGATTCAAAATTCAAAGTTTTATCGACGCGATAATTAGTCGCTAATTATTCGCTGCCGAATGACGTCGTTTCCGCATACCTACAATCAACCCCTCCCCCGACATTCCACCCCTAACGATGAAAAAAGAACCTGGTTACGCGTCGATTCAAAATTCACAGTTTTATCGACGCGATAATTAGTCGCTAATTAATCGCTGCCGAATGACGTCGTTTTCGCATTCCTAGAACCACCCCCTCCCCCGAAATTCCACCCCTGACTATAAAAAAACAACCTGTTTACGCGACGATTCAAAATTCAAGATTTTTTCGACGCGATAATTATCCGCTGATTTATTACTGCAGAATAACGTCGTTTTCGCATTCCTAGAACCACCTCCTCCCCCGACATTCCACCCCTGACGATGAAAAATCAACCTGTTTACGCGACGATTCAAAATTCAAAGTTTTATCGACGCGATAATTAGTCGCTAATTAATCGCTGCCGAATGACGTCGTTTTCGCATTCCTAGAACCACCCTCTCCCCCGACATTCCACCCCTGACGATGAAAAAACAACCTGTTTACGCGACGATTCAAAATTCAAAATTTTTTCGACGCAATAATTAGTAGCTAATTATTCGCTGCCGAATGACGTCATTTCCGCATTCCTAGAATCACCCCCTACCCGACGATCCACCCCTAACGATAAAAAACAACCTGTTTACGCGACAATTCAAAATTCGAAGTTTTATCGACGCGATAATTAGTCGCTAATTAATCGCTGCCGAATTACGTCGTTTTTGCATTCCTAGAACCAGCCCCTCCCCCGACATTCCACCCCTGACGATGAAAAAACAACCTGTTTACGCGACGATTCAAAATTCAAAATTTTTCGACGCAATAATTAGTAGCTAATTAATCGCTGCCGAATGACGTCGTTTCCGCATTCCTAAAATCACCCCCTACCCGACGATCCACCCCTAACGATGAAAAAACAACCTGTTTACGCGACGATTCAAAATTCAAAGTTTTATCGACGCGATAATTAGTCGCTAATTAATCGCTGCCGAATGACGTCGTTTCCGCATTCCTACAATCAACCCCTCCCCCGACATTCCACCCCTAACGATGAAAAAAGAGCCTGGTTACGCGACAATTCAAAATTCGAAGTTTTATCGACGCGATAATTAGTCGCTAATTAATCGCTGCCAAATGACGTCGTTTTTGCATTCCTAGAACCACCCCCTCCCCCGACATTCCACCCCTGACGATGAAAAAACAACCTGTTTACGCGACGATTCAAAATTCAAAATTTTTCGACGCGATAATTAGTAGCTAATTATTCGCTGCCGAATGACGTCGTTTCCGCATTCCTAAAATCACCCCCTCCCCGACGATCCACCCCTAACGATGAAAAAACAACCTGTTTACGCGACGATTCAAAATTCAAAGTTTTATCGACGCGATAATTAGTCGCTAATTATTCGCTTCCGAATGACGTCGTTTCCGCATTCCTACAATCAACCCCTTCCCTGACATTCCACCCCTAACGATGAAAAAAAAACCTGGTTACGCGTCGATTCAAAATTCAAAGTTTTATCGACGCGATAATTAGTCGCTAATTAATCGCTACCGAATGACGTCGTTTTCGCATTCCTAGAACCACCCTCTCCCCCGACATTCCACCCCTGACGATGAAAAAACAACCTGTTTACGCGACGATTCAAAATTCAAAATTTTTCGACGCGATAATTAGTAGCTAATTATTCGCTGCCGAATGACGTCGTTTCCGCATTCCTAAAATCACCCCCTCCCCGACGATCCACCCCTAACGATGAAAAAACAACCTGTTTACGCGACGATTCAAAATTCAAAGTTTTATCGACGCGATAATTAGTCGCTAATTATTCGCTGCCGAATGACGTCGTTTCCGCATTCCTACAATCAACCCCTCCCCCGACATTCCACCCCTAACGATGAAAAAAGAACCTGGTTACGCGTCGATTCAAAATTCAAAGTTTTATCGGCGCGATAATTAGTCGCTAATTAATCGCTGCCGAATGACGTCGTTTTCGCATTCCTAGAACCACCCCCTCCCCCGACATTCCACCCCTGACGATGAAAAAACAACCTGTTTACGCGACGATTCAAAATTCAAGATTTTTTCGACGCGATAATTATCCGCTGATTTATTACTGCAGAATAACGTCGTTTTCGCTTTCCTAGATCCACTCCCTCCCCCGACATTCCACCCCTAACGATGAAAAAACAACCTGTTTATGCGATGATTCAAAATTCGAAGTTTTATCGACGCGATAATTAGTCGCTAATTAATCGCTGCCGAATGACGTCGTTTTTGCGTTCCTAGAACCACCCCCTCCCCCGACATTCCACCCCTGACGATGAAAAAACAACCTGTTTCCGCGACGACTCAAAATTCAAGATTTTTTCGACGCGATAATTATCCGCTGATTTATTACTGCAGAATAACGTCGTTTCCGTATTCCTAGAACCACCCCCTCCCCCGACATTCCACCCCTGACGATGAAAAAACAACCTGTTTACGCGATGATTCAAAATTAAAATTTTTATCGACGCGATAATTAGTAGCTAATTATTCGCTGCCGAATGACGTCGTTTCAGCATTCCTAAAATCACCCCCTACCCGACGATCCACCCCTAACGATGAAAAAACAACCTGTTTACGCGACGATTCAAAATTCAAAGTTTTATCGACGCGATAATTAGTCGCTAATTATTCGCTGCCGAATGACGTCGTTTCCGCATACCTACAATCAACCCCTCCCCCGACATTCCACCCCTAACGATGAAAAAAGAACCTGGTTACGCGTCGATTCAAAATTCACAGTTTTATCGACGCGATAATTAGTCGCTAATTAATCGCTGCCGAATGACGTCGTTTTCGCATTCCTAGAACCACCCTCTCCCCCGACATTCCACCCCTGACGATGAAAAAACAACCTGTTTTCGCGACGATTCAAAATTCAAAATTTTTCGACGCGATAATTAGTAGCTAATTTTTCGCTGCCGAATGACGTCGTTTCCGCATTCCTAAAATCACCCGCTACCCGACGATTCACCCCTAACGATGAAAAAACAACCTGTTTACGCGACGATTCGAAATTTAAAGTTTTATCGACGCGATAAGTAGTCGCTAATTATTCGCTGCCGAATGACGTCGTTTCCGCATTCCTACAATCAACCCCTCCCCCGACATTCCACCCCTAACGATGAAAAAAGAACCTGGTTACGCGTCGATTCAAAATTCAAAGTTTTATCGACGCGATAATTAGTCGCTAATTAATCGCTGCCGAATGACGTCGTTTTCGCATTCCTAGAACCACCCCCTCCCCCGAAATTCCACCCCTGACTATAAAAAAACAACCTGTTTACGCGACGATTCAAAATTCAAGATTTTTTCGACGCGATAATTATCCGCTGATTTATTACTGCAGAATAACGTCGTTTTCGCATTCCTAGAACCACCTCCTCCCCCGACATTCCACCCCTGACGATGAAAAATCAACCTGTTTACGCGACGATTCAAAATTCAAAGTTTTATCGACGCGATAATTAGTCGCTAATTAATCGCTGCCGAATGACGTCGTTTTCGCATTCCTAGAACCACCCTCTCCCCCGACATTCCACCCCTGACGATGAAAAAACAACCTGTTTACGCGACGATTCAAAATTCAAAATTTTTTCGACGCAATAATTAGTAGCTAATTATTCGCTGCCGAATGACGTCATTTCCGCATTCCTAGAATCACCCCCTACCCGACGATCCACCCCTAACGATAAAAAACAACCTGTTTACGCGACAATTCAAAATTCGAAGTTTTATCGACGCGATAATTAGTCGCTAATTAATCGCTGCCGAATTACGTCGTTTTTGCATTCCTAGAACCAGCCCCTCCCCCGACATTCCACCCCTGACGATGAAAAAACAACCTGTTTACGCGACGATTCAAAATTCAAAATTTTTCGACGCAATAATTAGTAGCTAATTAATCGCTGCCGAATGACGTCGTTTCCGCATTCCTAAAATCACCCCCTACCCGACGATCCACCCCTAACGATGAAAAAACAACCTGTTTACGCGACGATTCAAAATTCAAAGTTTTATCGACGCGATAATTAGTCGCTAATTAATCGCTGCCGAATGACGTCGTTTCCGCATTCCTACAATCAACCCCTCCCCCGACATTCCACCCCTAACGATGAAAAAAGAGCCTGGTTACGCGACAATTCAAAATTCGAAGTTTTATCGACGCGATAATTAGTCGCTAATTAATCGCTGCCAAATGACGTCGTTTTTGCATTCCTAGAACCACCCCCTCCCCCGACATTCCACCCCTGACGATGAAAAAACAACCTGTTTACGCGACGATTCAAAATTCAAAATTTTTCGACGCGATAATTAGTAGCTAATTATTCGCTGCCGAATGACGTCGTTTCCGCATTCCTAAAATCACCCCCTCCCCGACGATCCACCCCTAACGATGAAAAAACAACCTGTTTACGCGACGATTCAAAATTCAAAGTTTTATCGACGCGATAATTAGTCGCTAATTATTCGCTTCCGAATGACGTCGTTTCCGCATTCCTACAATCAACCCCTTCCCTGACATTCCACCCCTAACGATGAAAAAAGAACCTGGTTACGCGTCGATTCAAAATTCAAAGTTTTATCGACGCGATAATTAGTCGCTAATTAATCGCTACCGAATGACGTCGTTTTCGCATTCCTAGAACCACCCTCTCCCCCGACATTCCACCCCTGACGATGAAAAAACAACCTGTTTACGCGACGATTCAAAATTCAAAATTTTTCGACGCGATAATTAGTAGCTAAGTATTCGCTGCCGATTGACGTCGTTTCCGCATTCCTAGAATCACCCCCTACCCGACGATCCACCCCTAACGATGAAAAAACAACCTTTTTGCCGCGACGATTCAAAATTCAAAGTTTTATCGACGCGATAATTAGTCGCTAATTATTCGCTGCCGAATGACGTCGTTTCCGCATTCCTACAATCAACCCCTCCCCCGACATTCCACCCCTAACGATGAAAAAAGAACCTGGTTACGCGTCGATTCAAAATTCAAAGTTTTATCGGCGCGATAATTAGTCGCTAATTAATCGCTGCCGAATGACGTCGTTTTCGCATTCCTAGAACCACCCCCTCCCCCGACATTCCACCCCTGACGATGAAAAAACAACCTGTTTACGCGACGATTCAAAATTCAAGATTTTTTCGACGCGATAATTATCCGCTGATTTATTACTGCAGAATAACGTCGTTTTCGCTTTCCTAGATCCACTCCCTCCCCCGACATTCCACCCCTAACGATGAAAAAACAACCTGTTTATGCGATGATTCAAAATTCGAAGTTTTATCGACGCGATAATTAGTCGCTAATTAATCGCTGCCGAATGACGTCGTTTTTGCGTTCCTAGAACCACCCCCTCCCCCGACATTCCACCCCTGACGATGAAAAAACAACCTGTTTCCGCGACGACTCAAAATTCAAGATTTTTTCGACGCGATAATTATCCGCTGATTTATTACTGCAGAATAACGTCGTTTCCGTATTCCTAGAACCACCCCCTCCCCCGACATTCCACCCCTGACGATGAAAAAACAACCTGTTTACGCGATGATTCAAAATTAAAATTTTTATCGACGCGATAATTAGTCGCTAATTAATCGCTGCCGAATGACGTCGTTTCCGCATTCCTAGAATCACCCCCTACCCGACGATCCACCTCCAACGATGAAAAAACAACCTGTTTACGCGACGATTCAAAATTCGAAGTTTTATCGACGCGATAATTAGTCGCTAATTAATCGCTGCCGAATGACGTTGTTTCCGCATTCCTAGAACCACCCACTCCCCGACAATCCACCCCTGTTAATGAAAAATCAAACAGTTTGCGCGACGATTCAAAAATGAAAATTTTATCGACGCGATAATTAATTAATTTATTAATCAGCCTGGAATGGCTGACATTGTAAAAATTGATATTATTTTTTCCATAATTCGGACATTTCGTACAAAATACGAAAAAATTAATCCTCGTGTCCTGTGAAACCAGCGAGGCCCACTGGCTATTGGAAAAATAGTAATTCATTCTTTCTTTACTCGTGCAAATGGTAAAAGTTCCCGATGCAACAAATCGACAGCCGGGTCCACTTGACTAGGAAGACTGGCTATTGGGAAAATATTTTTTTTTTTTTTCCTTACTCGGACTTATCGTAAAAATTACGAAGGTGAAAAAACTGCTCATCCGTTAGTCTGCGTCGGAGATCCACTGACGATGGGAAGAATGATTAATGTTCTTTTATTTACTTATGCGCCTAGGAACAGTTACGGATCTAACAAATCACCTGCTCAGTTTAGCGAGGCCCATTGACCATGGGGAAATTGTAATTTATTTTTCATCGATATCTGCAACATTCAAAAATTGAGGGACCAGTGGATATTGGCTGTCGGGAGAATGATAGTTCTTTCTCTGCTCCTGCAACTTGAAACAATTTCAAGTACATTTCAATTGTCTGATGACACCCCCGAGTTGTACTGACCACGATAAGAATAATATTCTGTATTTCATCGACATTTGCAACTAGGAAAATTAGAAGAGCAAAAAATCGATCGACCGGTCACTCAGGTGAACTGTACTCTTCATCGGCACAGTAATTATTATTTTCTTCTCGACCTCTGCAACTTGCAATAGTTTTAGTTCGAAAAAATCGATTGCCTTGTTACTTTACCAAGTTGTATCGACCACGGGAAAAATAATTATTTATTTATTTTGTTGCTTACGCAGTTCGCAAAAAATACGAGTGAAACAAATCCATTGCGATTGGTGATGGAAAAATAATAATGGAAAAATAATCCTTTTCCTTTTCAAGTCATCTGCAACTCGCAAAAGTTACGATTGTTACAAATCGATCTCCCGGTCACATTGCCAAATTGTACTGATAACGTGAAAAATAATAATTCATTGTTCTTTGACATCTGCATCTCACAAAAATTACAAATACACGAGTGAGCGGACGTTGGTTCGTGCAGTGCTGCACTCATGGTACGATCAATATTTAATTGATCTCCCATGAGCTCGTCTGATATCGAGGCGACGGCATGGCATGCTTTTGATTGTAGCTGCGATCTGCTGTCGCGGAATCGCGAGCCATTCTTCCCTCGTCACGACCTCCAGCTCGTCCAGTGTTTGCGGAGCTCGCGTGTGGATTCGCGATTTCAGTAGGGCCCAGATGTTCTCAATCGGGTTCAAATCAGGACTCATCGCTGACCATGTCATCCTCTCGATTTGTTGCTCTTCGAAAAAGTCGGTGATAATTCTTGCACGATGACAAGGGGCGTTGTCATCGACGAACACGAATCCTTCGCCCACCCGTTGTGCCTCTGGGATGACGACTGGACGTAAAATTTCGTCCAAATATCGTTGCCCATTCACGGTGCGATAACGAAATATGATGAGCTCCGTCCGCGAAGTATGCGTAATTCCACCCCAAACGGTGATGGAACCACCTCCGAAGGCGCGAGAAGGATTTACGGATTTTTTTCCCATACGCTCGTCCTTCTTCCTCCACACTCGCTCGCTCCTTGTGTTGCTATGAAGCATCACTTTCGATTCGTCCGTAAAAAGGAATTTGCCCCACTGTGCCATCGTCCACGTGCGATGAATTCTGGCAAAGGTACGTCGAGCAGTGCGGTGTCTTGCTAATAATGCCGGTTTGATAACTGGACGTCGAGATTTTAATCCACGCTCTGCGAGTCGCCGACGAATTGTCCTACGCACACCTCGCCTGAAGTACAAACAGGTTGACCTAAAATGCCAATAAAAATGGAAAGCGGCATTTTGTTGGCGGTTAATAGTATATTAAAAAACCGCTTGAATTAAAATCCTAGCTGATCCTTTTTTCAAAATGAGTGGATTTTCACCTTTTCGTAATGTTTCATCATAATTAAGCGATATTGTTTCCGCACCATCTAACGAGATAAATATCATGGCGCGTTTTTTGTAATGTGGTATCCCCTATAGGCCTAATCCACTGCAAAAATACTTACTTTTCATTATAAAATTGATGTAGAAATGAAATGAAAAATAACTATGGCATGTTTCTATAAATGCTGTGAAGAAAAATGAACTACCGCTTTTTTTAAACGGCTAGAATATGATGAATCATTTATTGAATTTATTTTGAATCTTTCCCAAAATTTCAAAAATTCTCTGTGAACAGATTCACCGGACTGTTCTGACCACAAACCCAAACCATCATTGTTTAATAATGAAATGCCCTCTTTCAAGTGATCAAGTATAATATGAATTTTGAGAGTTTGAGATGTTCCAGTACTTTCTAGATATTTGCGGAGTTTTTTCAAGTTCTCATCTAAATCGGTAATATCTGCACGTCGCGTGGAGAAACAGTCATGTACAATCTTATTCATTGTCTTAAAAGCAGCGACGTATGGCTGTAACTTCAAAGGACCAACATGCTCGTAAATTTTAGGATCAAGCAATTTATCCGATTCTTGCAGAAGTTTTCGGCAGGCATTACCCTCGAAAATTTCACCCTGATAATTTTTTGCTACTAGGTTCAATTTTGATGGCCAAAGCAGAGCCTTCTCACGTCCTACAGCAGGGACTATGCCGTTCCAGAATAGGTGGTTTGTAAATCCTTGTAAAAGATGAAGTTCAGGCAAAACACATTTCTGAAGAACGTACATGTTAATGTCATCTTCTTCTTTATCATTAACGACATCTTCATACTCCGATTCTTTTTCATAAAAAAAGAGAGGCATATTTACTGTACTGTGGCATTCCTTAGCATACTTTTTATCTTTGCCAAAACATTTAAATTTATTGTAGTCATCTTTTGAATTTTTGAATGTTTTCAAAATTATATTATCAACGTCAATTTCCATCGATTCTTCTTTATCGGCATCACCAGTCAATTTTCCAAAAGTGTGCAATTCGCTCAAAGTGATGAAACAGTAAGGGCAAGGATACGTTGCTGTTGCAGTTTGCTGTCCATTAATAATTAGTATAAGTTTCAAGTCAGAGGTGAATTTGAAAGGTATCTCGTTGACCTTTGTCAATTCAAATAAGGTCTTCACATTTTCGTAAGTTTCCTTTATTTGAGGAACAATTGATAATATAATTAATCTGTAAACGCTATTCAAATTCCGTTTCTTGGACACACTCCCACCAGTGGAGTATCGAGCTCTTTTACTTTCATTGAAATATGAATCACTATCTTCTTCTCCTTCTTCTTGTGTCAAAACTGTTATACATAACTTAAAAAAGCCTTGCCTCCCATCTGCCATCAATTTTATTTTAGCATTCTGGATTTCTTTAACATTCCGATTCTCAAATATTGCGTTAATAAGATTCGATGCATTAGCATATACAACAGGTCTATTAACCATACCTTCTTTGGCTTCAAAAGGGCAAATAGCTTCTTCATAAATATCTCCCAATGAATTAGATTTTTCACGCATATGTTGTTTATAATTTTTTGGAATAGATTTTCTTCCAGCAAAACTTCTAATGAAATTGGTCATTTTATTCATCTGATTTTGAGATGCTCCAGTAGTCGATTGGAATATGTCTAAACCTTCAGTAGGAAAAACGATTTCCTTTTGAATTTTTTTATTCAAAATTACCCTCATATTAGACCCTGTTGTATTTAAAATAATATCACCATCGATCGTACTTTCATCGGACCTTCGTTTTTTTAAAATCGATGTTACTACTTGGTTTTGTTGCTTTTCTGGTAATTTTTCTACTAAACTCAATACGTTTTCACGAGCACTAGATGAAGAAGGACCTGCGCCACAAGAATGACGCACACCTTTGCCAATTTTTTGAAAACATTCACTGCAAATGTTCATGGACGTTCTCTTTTCAGTATTACTTCGTTCACTTGAAGACGGAAGTTGAGCATTTGGAGCAGCTCCATAAAGACCACAATTTTGATCTATTATAGTATCAAAAGTACGTACATGACCTTTGCCCTTAACTATTTTAGAATGACCTTTGAATCGTGCCGTTAGACATATAAAACAATTGCAATCATAAGTTGTTCTGGTTCTGGTTTCTTTTGCTAACGTCATGTCCTCATAATTAGGCATTGTTGGAAGTGGCCTCTTTGCATTACCCTTCTCTCGTTCCATTTTTCCATTTTTCGACAAGTACTACAAATGCTAATAGGAAACTTAGAATTAGACGCGTCAAGCTGATCGTTTACATGCTTTTCAATTAAACCAGAAAGATTTTCAGTAATTGAAAATTCTGATCTTTGACGGTTGCCAAAAACGATTTTTTTCCCACATGGTGCACATACTTTCAACCTATTTTCTTCGTGATCGCATTTATGATCTAAATGAGTTGATAGAGTATTTTTTTCCATGATCTTGGAGACCAGAAATAACAAGATTTCTCAAGAGAATAATTGTTAAGTTACTGATGCGCAATGCAAGAATGAGAATTATAGGGAGCGGCTATGGAATGAACATTCATTTATATGCCCTACAGATTAGATTTTCTATTGCGGGAGTGCCCGGTGTACCATGCGCTGCATAGCGGTGACTTTGATAACTAATTTTCTTTTATTTGATTAATCGAATGAGCGAGCTTGGCGCTTTATCACGTATATGGACACACACACACACACACACACACACACACACACACACACACACACACACACACACACACACACACACACACACACACACACACACACACACACACACACACACACACACACACACACACACACACACACACACACACACACACACACACACACACACACACACACACACACACACACACACACACACACACACACACACACACACACACACACACACACACACACACACACACACATGCACACACACACACACATACACACACACATGCTTAAATAAAGCACCGCCAAGAAACAATATCGCTTAATTATGATGAAACATTACGAAAAGGTGAAAATCCACTCATTTTGAAAAAAGGATCAGCTAGGATTTTGATTCAAGCGGTTTTTTAATATACTATTAACCGCAAACAAAATGCCGCTTTCCATTTTTATTGGCATTTTAGGTCAACCTGTTTGTACTTCAGGCGAGGTGTGTACGAGACACAGGGCGAGGAATGATATTTTTAAGCACTGTTGTTGTCACACGTTGATCTCTCCGAGCGTCTCGGACGATGGCTGCATCCTCTCGCCGAGTCATGACTCGCTGCCGGCCTCCTCCGTGGCGATATGCCGGACTTCCGGTCATACGATAGCGATTGAGTAGCCTGTTTACTACAGACCTACTCGTTGGGATAGCCATCGCAATTTCTCGTTCCGACATTCCTTCGGCGGATAAAGCCACCGCTCGTCCCAGGTCTACATCGAAAAGTCGTGCCATGTTTATTCCACGAAAAATATTTTTTTCGTTGCAATAAATTTCACGGTCACCGTAGAAACAATCTGAGCAATTAAAATCCACGACCAGACGATAATCGATGTGAGCCCGATCACATGGATACGAAAAAGCATGACTATCGTCACATGGTGGCAACGATCGTCGTTAATACGTGTTTTATACATCGAAGTTGAAAAACAATTGCATGGGTCGTACACACACACACACGCACGCACGCACGCACGCACGCACGCACGCACGCACGCACGCACGCACGCACGCACGCACGCACGCACGCACGCACGCACGCACGCACGCACGCACGCACGCACGCACGCACGCACGCACGCACGCACGCACGCACGCACGCACGCACGCACGCACGCACGCACGCACGCACGCACGCACGCACGCACACACACACACACACACACACACACACACACACACACACACACACACACGACTTTCGAAGGTATGACGACAATGTGCACAATAGCTGTTGTAAATTACCAAGTGCCAATCCATCCACCTCAACGTGGTGAAAGTAGGGCAACGGTGAGTTCTCAATGTAGAATGACTAAACTCACCGGCTAAGAGATGGAAGGCTTTACAAGATCGTTGATCAAATTTCTGTTATAAGTAATGATTTGTTATGGAAAATTGTATTACTATTATTGTTTACAGTGTTATTTTTTGCCATGAATAGTGAGGATCGCCAGAGTGATCAGTCGATCAATTTGATGCATCAAAATTCTTGCAAGTTACGGAGATAAAAAAAAAAAGTATTTCTTCCATGATCATTGGAACTGAATTGTGTGATCGAACAACCGATTTGTATTTGTAATTTTTGTGAGATACAGATGTCAAAGAACCATGAATTATTATTTTTCACGTTATCAGTACAATTTGGCAATGTGACCGGGAGATCGATTTGTAACAATCGTAACTTTTGCGAGTTGCAGATGACTTGAAAAGGAAAAGGATTATTTTTCCATTATTATTTTTCCATCACCAATCGCAATGGATTTGTTTCACTCGTATTTTTTGCGAACTGCGTAAGCAACAAAATAAAAAAATAATTATTTTTCCCGTGGTCGATACAACTTGGTAAAGTTACAAGGCAATCGATTTTTTCAAACTAAAACTATTGTAAGTTGCAGAGGTCGAGAAGAAAATAATAATTACTGTGCCGATGAAGAGTACAGTTCACCTGAGTGACTGGTCGATCGATTTTTTGCTCTTCTAATTTTCCTAGTTGCAAATGTCGATGAAATACAGAATATTATTCTTATCGTGGTCAGTACAACTCGGGGGTGTCATCAGACAATTGAAATGTACTTGAAATTGTTTCAAGTTGCAGGAGCAGAGAAAGAACTATCATTCTCCCGACAGCCAATATCCACTGGTCCCTCAATTTTTGAAAGTTGCAGATATCGATGAAAAATCAATTACAATTTCCCCATGGTCAATAGGCCTCTCTAAACTGAGCAGGTGATTTGTTAGATCCGTAACTGTTCCTAGGCGCATAAGTAAATACAAGAACATTAATCATTCTTCCTATCGTCAGTGGATCTCCGACGCAGACTAACGGATGAGCAGTTTTTTCACCTTCGTAATTTTTACGATAAGTCCGAGTAAGGAAAAAAAAAATATATATTTTTCCAATAGCCAGTCTTCCTAGTCAAGTGGACCCGGCTGTCGATTTGTTGCATCGGGAACTTTTACCATTTGCACGAGTAAAGAAAGAATGAATTACTATTTTTCCAATAGCCAGTGGGCCTCGCTGGTTTCACAGGACACGAGGATTAATTTTTTCGTATTTTGTACGAAATGTCCGAATTATGGAAAAAATAATATCAATTTTTACAATGTCAGCCATTCCAGGCTGATTAATAAATTAATTAATTATCGCGTCGATAAAATTTTCATTTTTGAATCGTCGCGCAAACTGTTTGATTTTTCATCAACAGGGGTGGATTGTCGGGGAGGGGGTGGTTCTAGGAATGCGAAAACGACGTTATTCTGCAGTAATAAATCAGCGGATAATTATCGCGTCGAAAAAATCTTGAATTTTGAATCGTCGCGTAAACAGGTTGTTTTTTCATCGTCAGGGGTGGAATGTCGGGGGAGGGGGTGGTTCTAGGAATGCAAAAACGACGTCATTCGGTAGCGATTGATTAGCGACTAATTATCGCGTCGATAAAACTTCGAATTTTGAATCGTCGCGTAAACAGGTTGTTTTTTCATCGTTAGGGGTGGATCGTCGGGTAGGGGGTGATTCTAGGAATGCGGAAACGACGTCATTCGGCAGCGATTAATTAGCGACTAATTATCGCGTCGATAAAAATTTTAATTTTGAATCGTCGCGTAAACAGGTTGTTTCTTCATCGTCAGGGGTGGAATGTCGGGGGAGGGGGTGGTTCTAGGAATGCGAAAACGACGTTATTCTGCAGTAATAAATCAGCGGATAATTATCGCGTCGAAAAAATCTTGAATTTTGAATCGTCGCGTAAACCGGTTGTTTTTTCATCGTCAGGGGTGGAATGTCGGGGGAGGGGGTGGTTCTAGGAATGCGAAAACGACGTCATTCGGCAGCGATTTATTTGCGACTAATTATCGCGTCGAAAAAATTTTGAATTTTGAGTCGTCGCGTAAACGGGTTGTTTTTTCATCGTCAGGGGTGGATTGTCGGGGAGAGAGTGATTCTAGGAATGCGGAAATGACGTTATGCTGCAGTAATAAATCAGCGGATAATTATCGCGTCGATAAAATTTTGAATTTTGAATCGTTGCGTAAGCAGGTTGGTTTTTCATCGTCAGGGGTCGAATGCCGGGGGAAGGTGTGGTTCTTGGGAAGCGGAAACGACGTCGTTCGACAGCGATGAATTAGGGAAAAAATTTTGCGTTGCAATTTTTCGTTTTCAGCTTCATTACATCATTTTTGCAATGTGGAGATGCTAGCTCAATTGTAAACTGGGTTTGCCGCATTGTTTTCGAACACGGCTAGAGTGAAAATTTTTTTTTTTCCCGTAATTAAATATTGGCCAATCTACCGATTTGAACCATTCGAAGTTCTTACGAGCTTCTCGAGTCAATAACTGACCAGGTATTCCTAATGGAGTCCGTGAAAAAATAATCATTTTTTCCGTCGTCAGTGGACATCACTAGACTTAGTGAACGATTGGCTTATTGCATCCGTAATTTTTACGAGATGGCCGAGTCATGAAAATGTAAATAATTTATTGTGCTCATAATGAGTCTTGATTGCCAAATTAATTAGCCTATCGTTTTATCGCATTCGTAATTTTGACGAGTCAAACGATTTAAGAAAAAAATAATCATCATTATTTTCATGGTCAGTATTATTCGTCAAAATGACCAGGCTGTTTATTGGCTGCATTCGTAAATTTGACGAGGTTCTCAAATTACGAAAAAAAAATAACTATCATTTATCCCATGGTCACTCATTCTCGGTAAATTGACCGTGTTATTGATTTGTTGCACTCGCACTTTTTGTGACGTAAAAATTATTTTCCGTGGTTTGTGAAACTGCAGAGAGGAAACAAGCTATGGATCACCGAAAAATTTGTGATTATTAATAATTCATAATTCGTTTCCTCATTTAAAGAAAATTTTCAATTTATAAAAATTATTTAATGAATTGATTATTGTTTATTCATCAATAAATTGTTATTAATTATTTTTACGAAACATTTCGATGCAGTCACAGCAATGGATAAGCGATAAACAGTAGCTGAAATCAGCGTGCGATCCGACGTTGAGACAAATGACTATCGACGGGCAACTTTGAAGTGAGATCGCGGGATTTGGCGATTTCCTTCTCACTTTTCAACGGCGTGTCATTTTTAATTGAGGTCTTTTCCGATATTGTACGGCCACGCATTTTAATCGTTGAGCCTTCCCCTTCAATATTACACACGTCCCAACTCTGTCGCCCAAGTCTCTCAATGCAAAAAATGTCGATGAACGTGGGCGTGCACTTGCCAAATACCTGGATCTCATCTACGAGAACACTTATCGCAATAACTGTTACGAGAGTTCTGAGGTCATGATAAAAAACGATTGTGCGAAAAGTTTCCACGGAATCGATCGAAGCGTTCCAGCGTAGCACTTAAAAAACCGCTCTGACTTCCTGGGTCCATATCTCCTCCGGGAGTGATCCGATTTTGGCTTATAGGGGGGGTTTTGAGCTCGTCGTGAGACCACCTTTCGACTGATATGGGTTACCGAGCTGTTCGGTATCGGCAAATATCAATCCTGGTGTGCACAACCCGCCAACGCCAGACCCCGATTTACACCGATCCGGAAAATCTACTCGCAGGCAGCCAATTTTCAATCGATCACGACAAAACTAGTCTCATTCGAAAGATTATTAAATTTACTCGAATGTATATTTTTGATTTTTCGAAATCGGTCTAAGTTCCGTCAAAATCAACAAAAAAAACATTGGCCCACTCCAATTGCCGCCTACTGTATATATATATATTCGCTCGTGTTGCGCGGTGTCTCCGATCTCGGTCGACACCCCATGACGTCCTGAGGGCCGAATGCGAGGGTTTCAGGTCGTTTGTATCGTAAAAGCCATGGTGTAATTTCTTTCGTTGTTTTCCCTTTCCGTGTTATTATTTTGAATTAAATTCAGTTTTTGGAAATTTATAAATTCAGTTTTGTGGAAAGTCATGTCGAATTAAATTCAATTTTTTTTTGGAAATTTATGAATTCACTTTTGGAAAATCATGTCGAGTTAAAATCAGTTTCGTGAAAAGTCATGTCGAATTAAATTCAGTTTCTGGAAATTTATATTTGCGTCAATCTCGGTCTTTTGGAAGGTTATGATTCCAGGAACGGTAATTTTTTTTTTGTGTTAAATCCAATGTCCGATAAACATTATTTTGTGAATCTAATTTTTTTTGTTGTTTTGTCCAAACTCGATTCTTGTGTTAGTGTATTTTCAGACCCTTTAGAATTATTTTTGGTCCATTTAAAATATTTTGACGTTTCCAAGTGACTATTTCCGGAGGAATCCGTAGTATTTCGATCTACCGTAGGATTATTTTCTTTGTGAATTTGTTTGCTTTTAGGAAGTGTTCATCCTGTAACTTCCGTAAAATATGTGCGAGCTAAATGTATTTGAAGAATATACGATTTATTCCAGGAAATAAGGAATCAACAGTTTTGTGTTTATGATTTGATGCCCATTTCTGATATAATTTTTATATTTTTCCGGGGTTAAATTCATTTTCGAGCATTTTAAAATTTCTTCAAGCATTTTAAAATTTCAAACACTCAATCAAGCCGTGGTTGAGTAAATTCAGTGTTGATTTTGTTTGTGAGGGTTGTCCTGTCTACTGACCATGGACCTCTTCCAGTTAAAAATAGCTGTCGTTGTATCAGTGGTCATTTTAGTCCTCGTGATAATTGCGTTTGTCCTTGCAATTTGCGCGGATAAGCCTCAGGAGGTTGATCTTGAGGATGGCCCTGCAGTTTATTTCCTCCCGCGTCAGTAAAAGTCGAGTTTGCGTATTTTTATCAGAATTTATTTAATGTGGTCACACTATTTCTGTCCCTTTTTATTACGAGTTTATTCGTACGATTTTGCCGAATTACAATTTATTAGTCTTTTGCGATGTGTCTCGCGAAATTGAAGAGTTTTGTTCGCGAGATTTTATTTCAATTTGCCATTGTTACCAAATTATGTACTCTCCGCCCATCCTGAGCAATTTTCCGCAAGGTTAGGCTCAAAACAGAGCAATAACCTGGCCAATGCTGATTTTATCTCGAATAACGCGTTAAAGGGCAAGCCGCGCTTTTCTTGGCCGAGATGAGAAAAATCGAGGGCCAGGACGTAACAGTATACATGTGAGAAAATCAATATTCTATAAATTCAGGAGTAAACATTGCTGTTCATTTCATGTTCCAGAAATCACATTTAATCATTGGTGCTTGGTTCACGATTCTCGAATTGCTTTAGATATACAAATATAACCCGAATTTGTGAAAAGAAAGGTTATAACAGCAGACAGCTGGACGAAACACGACAGATCTTACTTTGTAATCCGCACACCAACTTGGCTGGTGGCAGCACTCTTGTTGCGGAAATGAAGGAAACGAGATAGCCGTACAACTTTTTTTTCTAATCGTTTCGTGATCGTTGCAATGAGCAATGAGTATAGGATAGGATAGAGTGGAAGCTACCATATGGCCGCAATGAGGATATACGAATTTCAGCGCCATCTGTGAAGTCAAACTCATGAACCATACAGAAAAGGCGGTAAAAATGCCATGTATTGTATATACGATATATCCTTGGTATACTCTTTGAATAAAAGCAATATTTTAAAAAAATTACACATGGGGAAAGTATATCACAAATTGATCATTGCACAAATTATCCACGACGCTGACGACCGATGGAGGCGTTAGTATAGCAAATATGACGCGAATAACGCTTTTTTTGGTTTATGGGGCTCAAAATCACCTAAACAAATTTTTTTTCACTACCATGATATTTTTTATATATGGAAGAAGGTTTCAAGGACATTTTTCCGACAAAACAATAAATCGATATTTTAGTCATTTGGCTCGAATTTTTCAGTACTGTCCCCTTTAATCGCACACGAGGCGAATTTGTAACGACATTCAACCAAATATGTGAGGCGATAATCACGAATAAATGAATGATAATAAATTACCGGAATAACTCATGAGAGCCAAAATAATCACGAAAAATATAAGACGGAATAAATGCCTGAACGATACGATAATACGAAAAGATAACACAAAAGAATAATACAAATGAATGATACCAAAAGAATCGAAAGAGTGACTTGATAATGAGGCGATAATCTCATTCGCGGGCACACACCCACTCGTATACTACAGAATTTCAAAATCGACATACGATAAGCCAAACCAAACCATATAAAAGAGAAAAAGCCACACGGCTAACACGAGTGAATGAGTTTATCGCCTGTACAATAGATATGGAGCTGGGCCCCACCAAGTATCTCGATGTTAGGACACGAGTCCGAATCTCGAGTCTTCCGGTCTTTGCGCGAAGTACTTGAGACGACGCACTTACTCTATTTTACTTAACGAACGTCTATACTTTAAGACTGGTCGGGAAAAAGTGATTTTCGATGCTCGATCATCGCTCTCTCGGGGTCGATGCTCTCCCCTCTTTTCAGCCCTTGGCGCTCTAGTTGTCCCTCCTAGCGTCAACGCTGCCCTTCGATGTTCCTCTACGCTCAGGACGTTCCGCTCCTCTCCCAATTCGCTAGGGTCCCTCGCGTCCGAGAGCTTTGGCGATTTGGCCGAGGACGTGATAAGGGCGCGGAATTCCAATGGTGTAACCGAACTATTTGGCTGAAATTTGAAAAACCCTCTTTGCTCTGCCGTCAGTAATTGCGGTGTTTCGCGGGTATCTTCCCTGGGGATCCGGTCACTGACTTAGATGGGGTCAGGGTCTGGTTAGATGGCGGTGGCCACCGACACTGTCCACGCGGGCCCCAGAAACATAAAGACAACACTGTCACCTCACCCATCTTCGCCAGTCCCATAAACCCCAACATAAAGAGGCGCCGGAAGTGATTCGGTCCGCGATACCCGCAATAACAACAGGCTGGTCCAGCGCCAGGCTGGGAAGTCGTGGGAGGAGGGTGATACAGTAATATTTCGGCCCATTTTCCAGCTCGCTCCCTGGCATCCAGTACCCGCGGGCGCAGATGTTATGCGACCCGCCTGCATTAATCGGCAAAACTCCGAGTCAAACATACTTACCAAAAATAACCTAAATCGGCGAGGTGATCAGCCTGTTGACAACACCAAAAATAGATAACCAGCCAAATATTCAGGTAACCGTGAGCCTTAATAGACGCTAGGCAGCCATTATTTGCTGAACTTCAGGTAACCATCACGTGAGCGACTAAATACTAGACTGAACTCTAAAACATTATCTTTACGGAATGAAACAAACTGAAATCTTTTATAAATGACAAATTCTATATTTTACTGAAAGTTATACGGAGAACCTTTACTAACATGAACAACTATACTTTATTAAAACAAATGACTTGACTCCGTAACAAAACAATGCCAAAACACTAACATGGTGACCAATTCCCAACCATAAGGTAACCGATCTTATTTTACCTTGGCGTAAGAGTCGAACGTGCGCCGTCCCAAGGTCGTAAATCCGACCTCCTGACCGCACACAGTTCACGCATGTGACTGGGCGCAAAATGTCACGTCCCAATACTACCATAAAATAATATTAGCTATAATATTTAATATAATAATTTAACAAATTTTTTTTCATTGCTCAACGGCGTTATCTTCCAAACGATTTCGATTGGTACGACGAAATGGGTCACTTATTTGGTAGAGCAGTCCTACCATCCTACTTTGAGCATTCCAATGCCGTTGAGCCATCCTGGTTCGCTCATCTAGAAAAAAAAATTATGAATTAATTGTTCAAATAGAAAGGAAAAATCCCTTACTTTAATATTTATAAATATAATTTAAACCATTATTACATCTTTGCTCGTTCCGCGTCCATATTTCTTCTTGAGCAACTGTAGGAGCCACCACAGCGCCATGCCACGGAGGAGCGCCACGAAGCCAAGGAGCACCACGCAGCGGAGCAGCACCCCGCAGCGGAGGAAAATCACGGGGTGAAGGAGCAGGTGGATTTTGGCGTGGAACAGCGGCAGCCCCTCCAAGAGCAATGTCTAGTTCTAAAACACCCTCGCCAGCCTCCGCCTGCCTCTGCCGAGGCTCCTCTTCATTATCAAAATCTGAAATAGAATTTAATATAACAAATAAAAACAAATTGAGCAAGCAATATCAATTTTTTTTCTCGGCTATTCAGTTATCCCATGAACAAAATACAAGATACGACATTGAAAAATCAACAAGAGCTGCTTCTGCAGGCTATCAATCTAAATACTTTGGTTATAGTGTAGTTTGGTTACTTTTCCGAATTTTCGCGGTTTTTTTTTTACCCCGAGTTTTTTTTTAGCACTTTTATTTCAGCACTAAAGAATGATAATCAGACGATGGAGCTTGAAAAATGTATCCGAGCCGAACTTTTTCATGCTCTCTGCCTGATTATCATTGTTAGTGCCGAAATGAAGGGTTTTGTCGAAAGAAACCACGAAAATTCGCAAAAGTAACGAAAATAGGCAATTACCAATATTTGTATTATTAACTAGCCTTTACAAACGCTGCGGTCATTTTACAAAGCTGTATATTTTTTTTCGTCACCATGCATATACTTACCAATATCGCGCCACCCGATCTCGTTGTCGATGTTCAACTATAATACAAAACGTAATTCAGTTTTCATTACGTTATTATTATGTTTCTAACCTCCTTTATAAACTTTATAGCCAAAGAGCAGTAAAAAGCATGAAAAATCATTATTAGTAATGATGAAAAACTTACCTCGTCGTCGCTGGCCATTTTCTCCTTGTTCTTTGTCGCCACACGTTGTACGTTGCTGTTGATACTTTTCTTCCCGCTTCGTCTTGGGTAGTATAGGTTTATATTCGTTTTAACTATAATTTATGCATTTTGCAAGTAGACTGCGTTTGGCTGGTAGTTTAAACTCCCTAGGAAATCCCTATAAAAGTGCAAAAGTGTAGTAAAAGGAAGAAGCTTATGTTGCCGCCCCATAGAGTGTACGTTAAGACCGAGTGTACGTTAAGGCTTTTCAGAAAAGCAGAGCTCTTATTGGATATCGCTCAACGCACGCGGTCTGAACTAGTCATGATGATGGGTTATGGATGCGGTAAACTACGGACCACCAAATATGGTGAATAAAAAAAATATTCGTGACCCCCAACGATTATACATTGAATAAGCTCTTAATTGACCAATTTGGCTGATAATAAAAAAATGTTCGGCGTTCGACCAACTTTACGCTACAATTTTAATTATTTATTTAAAAAAAATAATATTGACCGTCAAACGTTTTAATAAGTTCACTAATCTTCACCCAACGATCATCAAACGGTTACAAACGAAAAAGTTAAAAAGCCGCAGTTGTGCGGCTATCTTTATGGAGGTGATATGATGATCTGATTGTTCGATGCAAGTTACGTCTCGTCGCGAGAAAGGTGAAGTTGTCGCGATGAATGCGTGCCGCATGCCGCCACAAAAGTTTGCGGATGAGCGCCATCTGTTGCGATACGAAGCGCACCATTTTGTAAAGAATTGCCCGTTAATTCATTTTCCTATCTCATGAATGCGTTTTTCACGAGAAATTTTCCTCATGTGTCATCTGTTTATTCGCTGTCAGACTGTGAGCGTACTCAGTTAATAACGTGTTGACAAACAATTAACGTGAAATTCTAAGGAGGAAATTGAAGCGAATATTCTGCATTCTTGATAGGTATGTTTTCTTCTTCGGAAGCTGTATTCTCGAGTCCACCCACATTCGTTTTCGTACAAGACTTTTCATTATTATTAAAAAAGCATGATCGCTTCTCCTTAGGTCGTGGGTTTCCTCGTATTCTTTTTCCATGGAATTTAACATTATGGCACGGGAAACTTGGAACCCTGGTAGAATTGTTTCCCCCCTCTTGCCGCTAGTTTAGACCGGGCGCGATGAGCGATAAGCAACGAGTTCGTGAAATAGTATATTATGCGGCATACTATATTATTTACGGTACGGGCATTGAAACGGTTTTCGATCCGTGAAGTGGTACTTGTCGTGGCTAACTTCGTAGCTGACACGAAAAAACTTTTCGTAGCCGAAACGAAAAGTTCCACTTTACGGATCGAAAACAAGCGTCGAAAAGTGGCCTTTTAATGCCTGCGCCATAAAAAAATCTTTTCCTATGTTCACTGCAAGCGACGACCGATTAGCGACGAGCATTGCTAGGGTGCGTTCCCACTGCGCGCGTCGCGTCATGAGTTGACCAATCAAAACGCCAATTTATTGCATCATATCCGATGCGACTTTTTTTCGCGTTGGATACGATGCAATAAATTGGCGTTTTATTTGGTTAACTCATGAGGCGACGCACGCAGTGGGAACGCACCCTAAAGCACTCTGTGGGCGCGCTTATCATTATTGCTGAACGCGGCCATCGCTACTTTCGCCCGTCGCTAGCGATAAATTTCGCCCGTCGCTAGCGATAAATTTCGCCCGTCGCTAGCGATAAATGTTGAATGTTGCTCACCTCTGTGAGCGACATCACTCGGGGGTCGCAACGGATGTGAGGTTCAGAAAAGCAGAGCTTTCATTGGATATCAGTAGTAGAGCTAGGCCGGTTCCCCACCATGCCGCCATCTTGTTATTCATGCCGCCATTTTCTGCGGGTTCGTGTCCGGACTAACTGCAGATTCCTGCGCCCCGCCCCCCTCGTTTCCAACGGCCGGTAAGGTAGATATCTGTGGATAAGATCCCTGCATATCTGCAACCGGTAAGGTAGTTATCTGTGGGATAAGATCCCTACATATCTGCAGACTCCTGCGTCATAATTCAGGTTTCCTACGGTCGGTAAGGTAGATACTCGATAACTTCGTGGAAGATTCCGACATATCCAACCCAGGGTTACCCTCGCTCGGCATGCTAGATTCCCCCGCTTACCCGTCTCATGACGTCCGATATTGGGAAACTGGACAAAATCTTAAAAAGACATCTCACGTCAATGTTTGGATGGTTCTGCACGTCGCCGAGAGATGGCGCTGATATTTAAAGGCAAAAAGGCGGTAAATTTGAATCCCGGACAAAATAATCGATAAGTTTAGCCTTTGAATATCAGCGTCATCTTCCGCGGGAGTCCCTACGTATTCAACCTGGCCATCGGTAAGATAGATTCCTGAGGTTCGTGTCCGGACTAAGCGATGTTCGGATGGTTCTACACGTCGCCGAGAGATGGCGCTGATATTCAGAGGCTAAAAGGCGGTAAATTTGAATCCTGGACAAAATAATAGATATTTGAAAAGATCGATAATTTTAGCCTATAATATCAGATAATATCAGCGCCATCTTCCGCGGGATATTACCCCTGCGGATCCAACCTGGCCATCGGTAAGGTAGATTCCTGAGGTTCGTGTCCGGACTAAGGGATGTTTGGATGGTTCTGGACGTATCCGAGAGATAGCATTGAAATTCAAAGGCTAAGGGGTAGTAAATTTGAATCCTGGACAAAATAATCGATATTTCATAAAATCAATAATTTTAGCCTTTGAATATCAGCGCCATCTGCTGCAGGGATATGAGCTCTGCGTGTCCAACCCAACCATCGGTAAGGTGGATTCCTGAGGTTCGTGTCCGGACTAAGCGATATTTGGATGGTTCTGCATATCACCGAGAGATGGCTCTGATATTTAAAGGTCGAAAAGCGATACATTTAAATGATACAGAAATGAGAAGTTTCCTGAAAAAATAATTAATATTTCAAAAAAATTCGAAATTTTAACCTTTGAATATCAGCGGGAAATTTGAATTGGCATATGGTATAAATGTGTGATCATATTGATAGAAACGAACTCCATGAACTCGTCATGAGATAAAATCGTTTTTATTTGAAGTTGCATATACATTCTTTACACTCTCATTTCATTGGGGTAAGTGATTCGTTTCGGAAAGTGTTTTAGACATCGTAGACACTCGGTAACTTCAAGGTCTTGGGTGTCTCACGCGTGTCTTCTTACATCCCCACTCACGGGATTGTAGTCCACCATTCGATCGTGTAAGATCATGCAGTAGGCCGTAGTTCCAGCAGGGAAATTGACTCTAGTCTCCAGTTCCAGGCGAACATCGACTGGAGCTAGTTTAAGCGCGTCGTTCTGTTTCGAGCAATCGATCACGATAATCGGAGCATGTGTGAGAAAGTCTTTCTTCGTCAGCAGAGTTTCCGAGTTCCTGTCATAATACACATTCTGGAAGTTGGTATACATCTCGTACAAGAGCGCATACTGATTTCGTGTCAGATCGAGATTCAGACTGCTGTACGGATAGCATTGCGAGTTGAGAAACAGTTTCACGCTGGTGATGTTGCAGTGATCGAAGCGGCTAGCGTTTACATTTTTTACTCCTCTTTGATTGGTCTGGAAGGCCAAAATGATGAAACGCGGTTTCTCAAGCTGATTGGACGTTTTTACAGTCCAAATGTGTTTTGTTGTGCTGGGGAGAGTGGGATACTCATACAACTCCCAGCATCGAAACGGCATCACGATGTCCTTATCGATATGGCTGAGCAGGCGTATCTTGCGCTTGGCCGTTAGCGTCACGTAGGGCATCATCCACTCGATTCTGGCTAGTTCAATCTTGAAATCCTCGTAGGATCCATCTTCCAGAGCTGTTTGCACAACGGCGTTCAAATCGTTTCTCGATCTCGTGAGAATCAGCTCATGCTTTGTATTAATAACGATTTTTCGATAGTCCTCGGCGAAGCAGAGAATCATCGCGAGGGGTATGGATACATCGAAGTACCCGCTATCATCGGTCAGTTGGTTGGTCTCTTCGAGATTCAGCCAGCCTGCGTTTTCAATTGTTGCACTCTGACCCGGACTCAACGACGCGTACCCCTTCATCAGACATGTCAATCCAACATTCTTGTTTCAATCGATCTCTATAGCATTGATCTCATAACGAATCCCCTCGAAAAGATGTAAGATAGCGTTGTTCACGAGCTTTGTTAATGCGACGTTTCCCCCATTTTCTTTAACCAATTTCCCGCACACATGCAGTGAGCTTCGTGAGGGCAAGAGGCACAGGTCCTGATGCTGAATGGATATACGTATCTCATCACTGTTATTGTACGCTGACGCGGTGTATGGTTGATGCGAATGAATCTCGTAATGCATTACGGATTCGTCGAAGACGACGGGAGACTGTACGTGCAGAGCGTCTTCCATAGCAACAAAATAGTACACACGTTACTTCCTTCCAACTTGGAGTCCGAGACTTCGCAGGAACTGAATGTTGCGACGTGTTATCGTCTTCGGCACTCGTTGTCGACTGATCGGTAGATGACATGTTGATTCTCTTTTATATCCTTGTCCAATCTTCTTCTCAAAGACGATACCCATTATTTCGTTTCCTTGATATGCAGCCTGATTGTAATCGTTTCACCTCGAAAATTCACCAGCTCACCATCCTGGTCGACTATGCGTATTTGCACGTGATCAACGACCTTGGCGACGATCGGGAGGTAAATGACTTGTGACGGGACTTCGATGATCTTATATCCTGACGGTACAGCCGGAAAGAATTCGTGGATCATGTGAACCTTGCGCCCGTTGATGTACGCTCCTGAAGTGATATTACACTCAACTCGCAGTACGTTGACCTTGAGAATACATACAGGCAATTCTGAGCTGTGAGTCGTGTTACGCGATAGCTCGCGCTGAGCGAAACCGATGAGATGAGCGATGGAGTCTTTCGGTCGAAAATCAACGACGTGAGTGCACTTCAGCGTACTACGCAGCGTATTGTTGTTGGGTTTGAGACTGAGAGAAATACCTTTCGGGTCAAGAACCTCCCGCAAATATACGTCAATGTCTTCAATCTCATAACTTCCAGTCGGTAGCACAATCACTTCATCACCCACGTAAAACTTGTTTTTACCCGTATCGATATTGGGAATAGAGTTGACTGATAGAAACTCCACCAGTCCGAGAACGTAGTTCTTGCTGGGTGAAAGCTCGATGGGGGGGAAGTATTGTGCTTCGAGTACTGAGGATGTGTCAGACAGGCTGAGAGTCAATGAATCTCCCATGACAGATCATGCTCGACTGGTTTAATATACACACACTACAAGCTCTTATATAAGAATTTCAAGCAAAGATGTCCGCACTCGTACGTGTTGTAATCCTGATATTTCGCGTGATTATGCTTGATGTTTTTGACTCGGAGGTATTCCATCAGATCCCGAGGTGGTTGAAGATCTCCAAAACTGTCGAAGTACACGACGTCGTTGGCATTTCTTCGATAGGCCACCCAGTGTGTCCCCGCTCCATCAGCATCATCGAGATTAATAATGGCTGATTCGCGGTAATGAGGTCTTCCCATAGGTAAAGCGTTTCTCATGAATACACCACGAAAATGTGGAATTTCTCGAGCATACTTGCGTAGATCGACATCTGTTAGTGCCCGAGCTGGCAATCGGACTTTTTTTTTGCTTGTTTTGTAGATGTAAGCCGAACCCTTTCTTGTACGGCTTCAGGTAGAGACCTTTACCAAGTGCGATAGCTTCAATGGTTCTATTGTGTCGCTGACTCTCCCCCAACTGATGCTTGGCGGGGCTTGCATCATTTACTGCTTTCACTATACCCGCAGCGCCACCTGCCAGCGCCCCCGTCGCGCTTAGCCCAGCAAACATGGGGATGAGGAACGGTAAGAATCCACCGACTTTATTAGGAACTGATAGTACGCGCGGCATGCGCACGTTGCTCCGTCCACCGGCTCTCTTCACAACGTCACGAGCCTTACTCAGCGCTGAGCGAATAATCTCACGTGAGTTGCTTCCGGTTGACTTCGAGGCAGCCCTCACTATCCTTGAGAGCGTGATCGTAGACTTCTTCTTCTTTTTCATACCCATACCGAGTTTGGATTTCAGCTTCATGGTGTTTGCTATTGCGTAAGCTGCAACCTTCTCACTCACATCGGCGTCCCTTGTCAAGACACGTTGCAAGGCTTTCTCAGCTAACACTCGATCAGCCTTGTTGCGCGCTTCAACGCTGTCGCGATTCTGTGAGTAGGCGATATCGTGCTCCTTGCAGGCTGCGTCCAGAGGATTTACACCAGGGTCACCGCGAGCGACGCGTTTCGCTAGTTTTGTGCCTGGTCCACTGTACTGATAGCCCGGTATATGAAGCTCGACAGGCAGCTTGTTGATGACACTGTTCAGGAGACCTCTGCTCATAACGCTGGTCAGTCAACGAATGAAGCTGCTGGGTATATAAGAGCTCCTATTTATACTCTAGAGTTCAGTACGTTATGGACTTCTGAGAGCAGTCACGCAAGCTGCCAGTGGCGAATTTCGATACTCTCGCTGAGCAGCGTCAAAGAGGTTGCAAACGACATGGTGAAATACTGCCAGACAGTATTCGAGCAGTCTTCTGCGGTCCATCGAATTGCGGCAAGACTAACGCACTGCTCTCTCTCATCACACATCCCAATGGACTACGTTTCGAAAACGTCTATGTATACTCCAAGTCTCTGAATCAACCAAAGTACAAGTTTCTCGAGAAATTGATCAGCCCCGTGCAGGGTGTCGATTACCTTGCCTTCAGCGAACACGATCGAGTTGTCTCACCCGAGGATGCTCATCCCAACTCAATCATCATATTTGACGATATAGCCTGCGAGAAGCAAGACAACGTTAAAGCCTTCTACTGTATGGGTAGGCATAAAAACGTTGATTGCTTCTACCTGTGCCAGTCGTATGCTCAGATTCCGAAACATCTGGTGCGCGATAACGTTAACCTGCTAGCGATATTTTGACAAGACGATGTGAATCTCAAGCATATCTATGACGATCATGTGAATATGGATATGTCATACTCGCAGTTCAGGGGTTTGTGCTCAACATGTTGGAATGATGACAATCATGGATTTCTAGTGACCGACAAGGATCGTAGAGGACTCGATAGCGGTAGATACAGGAAGGGTTTCGACTGCTTTGCTATAAGTATAGCGAACACACCTCGAGAAACTGTCAGTACGTGATGGATAATCGAAGCGATAGCACGATGACTGAGTTCCGTCGAGAAAAAAATACTCTCAGTCAGATGGAAAAGCTGCGGGATGCGATTAAACGCAAATATGTGCTTCTCAGAACGAACAAGCAGAGTATGGAAAAAGCACTTAATGAAAATTTCAAACCGATCATTAACCCGTTGGAACGACTCGTAAGCGCTACCGACACAAACGTGCGTGAAATCAAAGATGAAATTAAGAACTTAAATCCAAAGGAGGAGGAGGAGGAGGAGGAGGAGGTTAACAGTCAAGAGTTGGAAGGTTCATTTCAAACTGCATACGATGATGATGATGATGAGGAGGAGGAGGGGAAGATATACTCTACAGTTGACAAGTATCTGCGCTTACTCAGCAAAAATCGGAAAAAGTATCTCGATACGACTTACGGAGTTCGCAAGCTGCTCGATGGTACATTGATGATTGGTGATTCACCGATAAGTTTTGATAAAGAGTATGTGAATGTTGGTGATAGCAAATATCTAGCCAATATCGGCCTGCTCGGACTGCTCTTCAGAAAACAACCTGATGCGGATCTTATAAGTGCTGAAGATCAGAGTAATTATGGAAGAAATATACAAATGACGAATGCACACAAGAAACATTACAGTCCAGACGAGACCGTTCACCAGCTGGTGCTTCACCAGCTCGAAAGAGCGGTAAAGCATTGTCTCGATACAAAATTGCTAGGAGAGATACACGAATGGATTACGTGTACTGGGACGATCCTAACGAGTTGATTGATCGACTACGTCTGCTGCTCGCTTCACGATCAGCTAGAAATCCAAGTCACATCAACGAGATTCTCTCAATTATTGAAGAGTTGCGTGAGGCTGGAATTGTTCAATAATAATGGGGATGCGAGTGGGAGGAGGCTCAGTCGAACGATGAGCGTCAACGTGTTCGGTCAACAGCTAGATCGAGCTAAGGGTGCACAAGGTCCTCCAGGCTTCGGATTCAAGATTACTCCGGACAACCACTACAATATCGATAATAAAAGGCTGTGCAACGTTGCTGATTCAAACAAGCCGCATGAAGCTGTCAATCTGGGTGTTGTAAAACGTCTGATTCAGCAGGAATTGCTTGAAGTTTATCACATCGTAGCTCGACAGAGAGAGGATTTCGATAAGCTGAAGGCAAAGATTCTAAAAAATCAACTGAACGAGAGACTGGTATATAACACTGCAATCGTCGATACACAAGATGGAGCATCAGAGGTTGGTGGAAGAGCTGCATAAGCCCGCTCGTCGCAACTATCCACGTCGCAAGTTCATCGTGCGAGGTCTCGATGAGACCTGGCAAGCTGATCTTGTCGAGATGCAACCCTACGCTCGAGAGAACGCAGGTGTTCGATACTTGCTCACAATCATCGACGTGCTGTCCAAGTTTGCCTGGGCTGTGCCTGTGAAGCGAAAAACTGGTAAAGATGTCATGATTGCCATGGATTCGGTGCTTCGTCAAGATCGAGTACCCACGAATCTGCAGACTGACAATGGCAAAGAATTCTACAATGCGAGCTTCCAGGATCTCATGAAACGATACCGCATCAATCACTACTCAACGTATAGCAATCTCAAGGCATCTATCGTCGAGCGTTTTAATCGAACACTCAATCGAACAAGATATGGCAGAAATTCAGCCTGCGTGGTACTTACAAGTAGCTTGACATTTTGCCGGCTCTCGTAGCAGCCTATAACGACACCAAGCATCGAACTATCAGGATGAAGCCGAGGGAAGTCACAGCGGCCAGCATGCTGATCCCACGTTTGTCGTGCGATAATCGACGCCGCAGAGCACCCAAGTTCAAAATCGGTGACAAGGTACGAGTTAGCAAGAAAAAACACGTTTTCGAGAAAGGCTACACACCCAACTGGACAACTGAAATTTTCACCGTGAATCGAGTACTACCAACGAAGCCAACGACGTACAAGCTGAAGGACTATCAGGAGGAAACCATCGCCGGAGGCTTCTATGAAGAGGAGCTTCTGAAAGCACGGTATCCCGACGTTAATCTCGTGGAGAAAGTGCTCAAGAAACGTGGAGATCGAGCATATGTTAAGTGGTTGGGATTCGACAATTCGCACAATAGCTGGATAAATAAGGTTGATTTATAAATAAAGAGACAATGTTCATATGTAAAACGAGGTAATATTTATTTTATTTATCACCATTATATATAAAATTTATATTTTTATATATATTTATTTATTTGACCAATTCTTTGGTACTATCGATGGTAAATTCGATCTGATGTATCGCACCGCCAAGGAATGTCAGGAACAATTCTCCGACTGATACCGACTGTACCATTTGGCCGAACGTGGTATTATCTTTCTCCAATGCGGTCGAGATACGTTTTGGCAGAAATACTTGACAATCATCATCGAGGCTGGCAACAACTTTCAATCCGTACTTCGTCGTGACTTGTCTCAATTCCGTGATTTTGTACTTCTGCTGCACCTTCAGATCGTTGAGTTTTTTCGTTGGGAGAAAATCTCCGAGAAGAGCGATCTTGTTAAGCTTTGTAATGTCCATCGTGAGCGTCTGATGGAAACCGCTGTGAGCTCTGCGTTCATATAGGAGCTATCCCCTCTACCATCGTGGCGCTGATTGGCCAACTCCCTCCACAGACGTATGAGCTCATCGTTCATATGGGGACTACCCCCTCCACCAGCGTGGTACCGATTCGTCAAATCCATCCACAGGCATTAGAGCTCACCGCTCATATGGGAGCTACCCCCTCCACCATCTTGACGCTGATTGGTTAAGTCTTTTCACAGACGTATGAGCTCATCTTTCATATAGGAGCTACCCCGTCCACCATCGTGACGCTGATTGGTTGAACCCCTCCACTGTCGTGATTGCATACCCCCTCCATCGGTATGGATACATCCTCACCCGGTAGTTCTAGCACCACAGACTGAATCTTGTAATGTCCCCATGGCAGCGTGTCCGTCGTATCGGACAGGAGAAATCGTTTGACATCGTGAGGACTGAGCGCTATCTTAACCTGCTTCTCGGTGTACACTCTGTGCAGTCAAGATCTGATGATGCGCTGCTCTCGACACTTTGATATTTTCTGCAAGAGGCACTGCATGAAGTCATCGAAGGTGATGGTCACTTCCACGACTCGCGTCTTCACCCCTTTCACCCTCTTGATGTGATCACGACCCTCGACTCGTACGCTATACATTTTACTGCGCAAGCCCACAAATTCCGTCATGATTCGTCCGTTGCATTCATCCTTCATGAGTCCGACGACTTTCTTATTGACTCGCGGCATCTCGAATTGGTTGTCAGCTGCATAATCCGAGGTATCGAATCTCAGGATATCCTGCTTCATGATGTCGTAGATGTCAGGGCAGCGAATCTCGTAGAGGAGACTATCCGTATCGGTGTAGAGGAGTTTGCAGCGATCACCGAATCTCTCACGCATGTATTCGTAGTGGAATTCGTAGACGAGAATCTTGGACAGGTCCAGCACGCTGAGTCCCACGTAGACCGGTTTGCTGAGGTAGACCTCCGTTTTCGCGAGCTGTACGGCTACGAGGTTCTCATCAAAGATAGAGCAGCTGTGGAAGTTGGGTTTCGCAATCAGCGCTTCAGCTCCATAGCGCCCACCCCAGTGTGTCACGAGTTTAACGTCCACGTGCTTGCGAACATTCTCCATAGTTTTTCCGAACACCGCGTTATTCATAAGTTTAAAGAAATTCTTCTCGAACTCGTTTCGCGCCTTCTTCCTCATATCGCTGTTCAGGTCGATGTAGGGTTTGAGCCATGTGCTCTGCTTGAATTTGAGCACTCTATGAATGCGTGTGAGTTTTAATCCGTATCTGAGAGCCTGCTTCAAACTCCTGTAGTGCAGGATGTAGCAGGTCTTGGGTTCGAGGGTAGTCATGAGCTTAGTTTGCTTCGAGTCGGGTGCGCTCTTGTGTTCGGGGCAAAGAGGTAGGTCTCTGTGCGCATCGTGACAATCCTCGGGGTACTCGAGATCGACCTCGAGAATGTATCCCACTGGAGAATCATCAGAGATGTCGCGCACGTCAACAGTCTCGACCCATTCGAAGCCTCCGTAGGGAAGGAGTTCTATCATCGCCCAACCGTAGAGGTTGTTCACGTCATAGTACATAAGATACTTGCTCTCCGCATGTGGATCGTAATCACTCATGTACTTGTTGTTGGCGCGGGCATAACGATTGCAGCACTGGCTCACTCCGCCTCGTACTCCACGCTCAACGAACAAGTGCATTTCCAAGTCGGTGAGAAGCGCCAATTCCATCCTCGTGTATTTCAACATAGCGTCCCATGAGAAGCCCGGCGTGGTATAGTAGTGGGCAGGATCTAAGTCGTAAGCTTTGATAGCATTGTCGCGGAAATTCTCGAAGACGTCGGCCAAGAGTAGGACATCAGTTTTCAGGTAGAGATCCGAGTATGCTCCCAAGTCAGTGATGTTGAACTCTCGCCACACTCTCAGTGCATGCTCATAGTCCTCATTCGAGACAGTGCTATCGTTCAAAGTACTATAAAAATCCTCTCGCGATGGTAGCTCCTTTTCATCCAATCTGGCGAATGAGTTGACATACTCGTAGGGGAATACGCCTTTCCTTGTAAGTAGCTCGAACTTGGAGTCGGAGAGATGTGGGAACTCGTGTCGCACGATCTTCAATTCCTCCAAGTACGAAGCTAGTTTCTCCAACCATGAGGCCATGAATCGGAACGAGTCGATGAATCGTAAATTGAAATCGCTGCCCTCGATGTGCTTCGTGAACGAGATATATCGTTCTTTGGTTTGCGGAAGCACATCTACTCGACCTTTGAAGCAAGTAGCGATTTCTCGTATGATGAAGTGTGAGTCGTAGCCGGAAAGATTGTGGAAGACAACAGTTATGGTTCGTGAGTCCCGATAATTGAGATTGCACTCGTTGTGAGCTGGACCTCTGTATCTGGAAATAAAGCACAAAAAATAAGAATAAAGTCAGAATAATTTGAGGATAGTGTACTTGCCTTCCCGTCAGATGACAGTGATCCCTCACTCTGCCGTTGGGTGGTAATGATTTTTCACATATGTGACAGACGGCTGCATCGCGAAATTTCCTCTCCTGCTGCGTCGTCAGTCTCTCCATAGGACGAGGATTTCTATAAATGTTCTCGAGATCGTTGACCAGTTTTTCCAGTTCTCGAACGAACCATTCGGCAGGCTTCGTTCCTCTGTGGCTGTGATATCCCGATAGCGTATCATCATAGCTACACTTTAAGTAGTATCCCACGTTGAACGCTTCGTGCTTCTGATACGCATTCTCATCTCGAGTGGGTTTGAGCAGACACTCAAAGTCCGCGTAAACGATGAACGGTACTCGCTCTTTGTTGCAGTGATTCTTAAAGTGGAGCGTGCTGTTTCCACATTTCGGCATCTTAACTCTACACTTATTGACTTTTTTGCAATCATTCTCGTGTGCGATCAACTCGTCTTCAGTACGGAAGTAGTGGAGACATCGATCACAGACATGATGCTTATGGTTACGCTTAGATAGCTGACTCGATACTAAGCGAGACAAGTCTTTCATCCATACATAATTACGTTTCGAAGATGTATCATCATCATCATCATCATCCTCCTTCTCGTCCTCCTCCTCTTCATTCACATAGTTTTCTTGTATGAGAAGGAGATTGACGTGTTGATTTTTTTTCTCGGACGTTACATGAAGGGGCGCGATCTCGAATTTTTGCCTCTGTTTCTTGAGAATGTACACGTTGACCGATACATCATTCTGTTTCTCGAATTTAGAAATCTGTCTCGGCATCACGGGAAATTCAATACCATCAAAATTCAGCTCTGTATCAAACTTTCGATACGCGGAAACACGATCCGAATGGATGACCGGATGCATCGCAGACAGTATAGCCCACTTGAAACACATATCGTCATCGTTTCTCACGTTAACGCACGCCTTTTTGTTTAGTATTTTTTCAGGCAGCTTCACATAAGAGCTACCTCGCATTGGATTCAACTTGTTAATGTTTACAGTCAGGTTAATGATGGAATGCAGCCACCATCCTGAGCCTTCCTGCTCAAATTCCTCCATATCGCTCTGAATGGGATTCTGAATGTTTGCAACGAACCATTCATTCACATCGGTTGTTATGAAAATGGGCTCGGCTTTTGTGCTGAAGTGTTTCATTTCCACTATTTCCTTCTCGTTTCTCAATATACCATATTTCGCGGCTAGCACTGCGTATACTTTCACCGCGCTTCTCTCACTCTTCAATATATGCTTGATTTTCAATTTGAAATGAGTCAGACAGTCCTTAATAAATGATCTCACTTCCACATGTTTCAAATTCGTAATGGTACCCGTCTTGATACGTTTTTTGAATGAAGTTCTTAGATCAGACCATCGCACTCGGTCATCAAGTTTTTCACGACTCTGTACCCCAGCACCACGCTTCAACAAGCATTCCAATTTAATCTCAACCCCCCTCAGAACTCCGATTGTAAAGAGGAACTTTTGTTTCTCCGGAACAGTGGTGGTTGCAGGAGCATCTTCCAACGATTTTATTACCTTAGCGAGGCGTTTCATCCATTCGTGAATCTGTGAGGAACTTTGTTTCTGTGCACGCTCCAGCACTTCATCCCAGCTCTCCATGATTTCCTTGCAGAGACAAGCAGACATTATGACTGATCACTCCAATGATTCGGAATGTGACTACTCGTTCGTTTGGTCGAGTATTTATACCCGTAACAGCCTAGCTGGGTGAGTACTGTTGTTCTCAAACTTATCGCTGATTGGTTACTATTATTAGGCTTAGCGTTGATTGGTTTATATTCTCAGTCTTAGTGCTGATTGGCTGCTATTCTTAGACTTTAGCGTTGATTGGATGTCGTGTAGTAGAGAGAGAGGAAGATATGGAGAGGGAAATGAAGAGTAGTGGGAGACAAATATTGAGTATATAAGAGCAAAGGCAGCAGCAACTGGCATCAATTTGACAATGTAGTTCGTTGTGGACTTCCAAGGTTTTAAGCAAGCTATTAACGAGTTCGTTTATAAAGGGGTGGCAGTAGTTGCCGTTGAGGTTGAGGCCATGCCATCGGTCTATCTGTTTGAGGCGCTTCACGAGTGGAGTTATCTGTCTGCTAAATACAGAAGCGAGAATCTGTGGCTTGAGAAAAACTATCACGGTATCCCCTGGAATAGTGGTGATATACCCTACGAAGAAGTCGACGAGTCGTTCCACCACCTTCTACGAGGCGCCAGCAAGTCTCACGTCAAGGGTCTCGAGAAAAAAAGATATCTGGAGAAAATTCTATCAAACGTGGAGAATCTTAAAGACCTGGGATGTCCATCGCTGCAAAAGCTGCGTGGAGACGTCACTATCGCATGCACCAATCATCCAGACTCGTGGAGTCCGCACTGCGCAGCTTACAACGCGGACGCTTTAAAAACATGGCTACTCCAGTCGTATCAAGACTCCTCAAGCACCGAATGTAATCCCGACCTTTCGATTAAAGATTACTATAAGCAATGCGCATGCACATTGTACGAGTGAATAAATAAATAAAAAGTTAAACTTGGTTACATATGAAATTTATTTATTTAAAAGTTTCTATCAATATGATCACGCAATTATACCATATCCCAATTCAAATTTCCCGCTGATATTCAAAGGTTAAAATTTTAAATTTTTTTGAAATATCAGCGTCATCTCTCGGCGTTGTGTAGAACCATTCAAACATTGACGTTCGACGGATTTTCAGAATTTTGTCCAGGAAACTTTTCATTCCTGCCTCATTCAAATGTATCACCTTTCGGTCTGTGGCGGCACGCAGCTTGCTCAGCTAACTTCTCCTCTTTCGCGACGAGAGCAGCAGCCAATCAACGATGACTTCGTTGTCAGCCAATGAGATCGCGTTACGACGCGAGCGTTACGCCACAGCTGTGGCATCGTGATTTTTAGATCTAGAAACTTTTCGTTATCCCGTGCACGGCGCGTCTTAAAGAGATTTTATATATCGTACAGTATTATATCAATAAAGAGAATTTAATATATATGTGAATCTAATTGTTTTCACGGACAAAACCCGATTCCCGCTGAGTGTGACAGCGCAAACACCCACAGGTCTTCGAATATTAGAGCCATCTCTTGTTGACATGCAGAATCATTCAAGCATCGATGGTCAATGATCGATGGATTTTTCAAGATTTTGTCCAGGAAACTTCCAATTTCTGCATCATTTAAATGTACCGCCTTTTATTCTTTGAATATAAGCGTCATCTCTTGGTGATGTGCAAAACCATTACAGCATTGATGGATTTTGGCATAAATTATTTTGCGCGGGAAACGTCGACTCGTTCAAATCAGATATGCTGAAAACGGGACATAGGAATTTGTGCTTAGTTCGCACACAAGCCGCAGGATTTGATTAAAATACTTTTATTTTTTATTTTTTCATTTTTTTTATTATTTCATTTTTTTTTTAATTTCTTTTTATTCATTTATTTTTTATTTTTTCATTTTTAAAAAATTTTTTTTATTTTCAAGCATTTCTTATATTTTTTATTACTCGTAGGAGTCGTGTCTT
>OY751313.1:24876559-24894059 GCA_963564615.1 Rhorus exstirpatorius
CCCCACCTTCATGCACTCTTCCGCAGCCGTGTGGACGCTGCATATGAAAAAATCCATTAATCGAGTTTTTAGTCAGAATGGCTCCAAATGCTCGAATGATTAGGGGAAAAGTTAAAAGAGAAATTAGGATTAAACTCGGAATTCGAATCTATCGGTCTTGCAGTACGGCTGAGTTGGCGGTGGTGTAAGGATGTGAAGGGATAGAGAAGGGTAAAGGATATAATTTGTGTGAAGTACTTACCTCTGATAGCTGCATGGTTGAACTGTATATGGCTTTCTGCATGAGCTGCCTGCCTTATATAGTGGCTTAGGAGTGAAAAAGTATATAAACTGCTACAGTACCAAAGCATCTTCGAAGGTATCAGATTCATTAGTCGCATCATATTGAAATTGAAATTTCGTTCGGTCAGTAGCTCATCTGCATAAGGGCTTTAGTCCTCTGCGCCGAACGTAGGATTCGTTTATAATCACAGTAGCCGATGAGATGAGGAAATTCACCGACGCAGAGAATCCGCTCCGATAGTAGCGCAAATATTTACATTCACTCGTATCATCGATAACAGTGTATATATCGGATCAGAGAGCTAGCCACTGCAGCGAATAATGCGATTATTCGTCGAGAAAGAGAGAGAAAAGAACCATTTCGAAGAACTAATGTCAAAGGAGCGTATCGGTCATGTATAAGCATAGCTTATACGCCTCTATAGAATTTAATCATCGATTTGCGCTCCGAAAGTCGTGAGAATATTTCTAATCATCCATATAAAATATAGTAAAATCTACTATTGCCAACGATGTTAATAATTTGCTTTGCGGAGGTGAAAAACGTAGAAAACAGTTTATATATATAATTAGGAGAATTTATAAACAAATAAATAAATATATTACCTGTAAAAGTCTGAGAAGTCATACGAATCTTTGGGTATCGCAGTATCCTGATATCGCAGCTTCTGGAATTCAAATATCCCACCTCACGGTTTCCCAATATCGGGCGTCATGAGACCCCGCGGGTGGGGGTAGCAATAATCTGCGACGGGTAAGCGGGGGAATCTAGCATGCCGAGCGCGAGTAACCCTGGGTTGGATACGTCGGAATCTTCCACGAAGTTATCGAGTATCTACCTTACCGACCGTGGGAAACCTGCATTATGACGCAGGAGTCTGCAGATATGTAGGGATCTTATCCCACAGATATCTACCTTACCGGTTGCAGATATGTGGGGATCTTATCCACAGATATCTACCTTACCGTCCGTTGGAAACGAGGGGGGGGGGCCGGGGCGCAGGAATCTGCAGTTAGTCCGGACACGAACCCGCAGAAAATGGCGGCATGAATAACAAGATGGCGGCATGGTGGGGAACTGGCCTAGCTCTACTACTGATATCGCTCATCGCTCATCGCGCCTGGTCTGACCTAGCCATTATTGGTGGCTTTGCCAAATAAACGACGGTGAAATCTTATTAGTCCAATCGAAATAGATCTAAAAATCGGTTCATCTCGAAATAATTGAGGGAATCGATTTGCTTTTTTTTCTATTTAGGGAGGTGGTTGGTGGTGTGAATCTCGATCAAATCCCCCCTATTTCGTTCGTCGCCATCTTCATTTCAATAGTAATTATTTCGTTTTAAAATGACTCACTTATTTTTAACTTCAGAGTAATAAAATGATGGAAACCAAAGTTGTGGGAAAATCAATTCCCCACAATTTCGGTACCAATCATCATTTTTACCCTAGAATCGACATTTACAGTTACACTGCAAATTGAGGTAAAAAAACGGTGTTATTTTAACACCTCGTTTTTTGTTATCAAGTTTATCATAAAAAGGCTAATAAATAATCAGGCAGGGAATTTCATTTCCTGCAATTGTAGTTATTACCATTTTTACCCTACGATCGATAGTCTCACACTTATACTGAATGTAGAGGTTGAAACTTCTTTATTTTCAATTATCTCGTTTTCTATCAAGTTTTTCGTAATAAAAATGCATGTGTGGTGGGCGAACGGGTTAAGTGAAATAGAAATGAAGTTAAACTCGAGATATTTTAGCTTGATGATTCATTGGTAAGTTAGAATGTTTGGGAGTGCACGTCTCAACTGATTGAAGGTTAATGATGAACTGCAGTGCTAATGAGGTGAAGCAAGGAGAGGACTTAATGAGAGTGGAGGGGATGTCGTCAAGACAGAGGAACAAGGCCCGTGGGACCAAGGGCAAACTGGAGCTAAGGTGCTGACGGTTGTGAGATTGACCGGAAAGGAGTATTAGGTTTAGCTGATATGTAAGGTTTAAGCGTGCCAGTGGACTGGTAGTGAGAGTGAAGTTGATGAGCTGGCGTGGGAAAGGAAAAGAGTTTTTTAGGCTATAGGACGGGGCCGTTACACTCCCCCTCTTACAAAACGATGCTCCGCATCGTGATATACAATAATTCGTTTACAATAATATTTTAGTGTTCTGATTTTATATAATGAAAAATTGATTCCATATAATGAAATAAGAAAGAACGTGTGTGTTATATTTTCGTGGATGGTTTTGTTTGTGTGTATGTATTTTGTGTTTCTTCTGTCAGATGGCTTCAGTCTGTTGGTTTGACCATTATGTCGTGTGGATTTTTGCTTCCTTGTCCATTGGCTTGTATCGAATCTGTGGAGATGCTTGTCTGTTTCGACTATGAATTCTCTTGAATTTTTCCTGAGTGCTGAGATCTGAAACTGACTGAGTTCATTAGCTTTTGTGTTAGTGGTGAGTGGTTTGTTATATTGGAAGGGTATGGTCTGTAAGGTATCCGCAAAAGTAATCATATGTATTGCGCAGAAATATTTGACTATAAGATTTCATGATTCCTTTGTGCTTTTGTTTCCTTCAGGTTTAAAATTTGTCTGTTTAGTTGGCTATGATATATCCGATTCTTCGATTGTCGTTGCTTTTCGTTTATTTGATTGTTGATTATCCTGAAACAGTCTAAATTCTGATTAGCTTTAAGGTTAGTAGAGGGAAAGGTGTGTTAGGCTGGATTTGGACTGTTTGATTCTGTTGGTCCTTGTGACGACTGAGCGATACACCTTGTTTACATGGTTAATGTTTATGATTTATTTGTTACTTTGATTTCATGAAATATCTGTAGCTATCTTTTATTAAAAAATGTGTATGCGTATCAATTGAAATAATAGTGCTTTTTTTTTTTTTTGTATAAAAGTTATATGTATATTAGTTACCACTTTTCGTTTTAGATTGACATGACGGTTTTAACTGTAAAATGCCTGATTTTTCTATTGTTTTGATTTGTGTTTCATGGTTATCGCAGATGATGAATAGGCTTTCGATCTTAGGTGGTACGTATAGGTGCCATTTAGAAACAAAATCTTCGAAGTTTTCAGTAATACCTTGTATTGTATTGATTGTTTAATGAACGCAAATTGCAAGGCTGGTATAATTAATAGTGTGTTGAATCTAACAGTGGAATTTTTATGATATAAATTTTTAACATAATAAATGCTGGTATAATTAATAGTGTGCTAAATCTAACAGTATAATTCTTATAACATAAATTATTATAATTTATTATTAAAATGTATTATTATTATTATTCAATATATATTTTATTTTTATTATATATCAATTATTATTAATATATTTTATTATTATTATATATTAATTATTATTAATATATTTTATTATTATCAAAATTTATTATTAAATTTATTATTAAATTATTATAATTATTATAATTTTTTTGTTGTGAAAACTGTTAATTTCGTCAAAGTCGCTATATCAAACATGTGTTTTGTATCTAATGGTGTTGAAAATTCTGTGCTTGATGATGATTTCGTGATAACTCCTGCGCTGCGTAAGATTTTTTCGCTTTTTAAGATTTTTTAAGATAATTTTTTTTTTTAATAAATAAATTTTATTTTAAATAAAATTTATTTACAAAATAAATTTTAAATTAAATATTAAATGAAAAAAAAATTAAATATTAAAAAAATAAAAAAATAAGAATAAAAAATTAATAAATAAATAAATAATAAAAAAAAAAAATTTAAGATAATTTTTTCGCGTAAGAAGTTTTCGCTGGCGGTAACAATTGTGGGTGTATTTGTCTGGAGTTTACAAAAAGGATTGCATTGTTTAGTGTTTCTGTGCCGATTTCTAATTCCATAAGGGCGTCTTCGATTTCTGTCATGAAGGGTATGGTTCTTTGTTTGTGTCGTGTAACTTCTGCGTCGTCTCGAGTTCGAGCAGAGCGAGGTTGATGTTTCACATTTCCTTGTTTATTGTTTTTGCTAAATATTTAGCTTGTTTGTGTGTTGTGTCAAAACCTGCTTTTAAAATGTGTGTAGTTATAGACTATTTCCGATAATTGTAGTGAGTTTGTTGCGAGTGTTCCTATTTGTGTACTTATTCTAGTTGTGTCATCGATGTCATTGCTATAATCCTTATTTATTAATGTTTCCGATGAAATAGAGTAATGTGTGTCTTTTTTTGTTGTTAGTGTTTCTTTGCGAAAGTATCTTGGAGTTTCGTCGCTGCTGATGTTCTTCGCTTCTGTACGACTCGTGTACCGACGTTGTTGGTTGAATTTCGTTTAGTGATATTCGCAATATTTTTGTGTTGTTTCCTGTCGTGTTTCGACGAAATGTACTTTCGCTGGCTCGGTTTGTTCTATTTGGGTATTTTTGTGAGTTATTCGATTAAGATTTACTATTCTCCGTTTCAAAAGTTCTTGTTCGATATCACTTGCTTCTTTTATTGTTTGTTCAAGGGACTGAATGTTTTGATTAATCAATAAACTACCTATTTTGGCGAAAAGGCCTCTAACGAAGGCTCGTGTTACCGATTTTCTTAGTTCTGCTATTCTATTCTTGAGGTATTCTTTTTCGCTTTCCTGAGTGTAACATTCCTCTAATCTTTCTGTTATTCATTTTAAAATTACTCGTGTTCGTGTCGCGTATTCTGGTACTAGCTCATTATAATTTTGTGAAATTGTTTTTAATTCTAATTCGAGATCAAGTAATCGATCGGGGCACTAAAATTGTCTCTAAGATCGTTTAGAAATTCTGTAATTGTTTCATGTGTTTTTGCTTCTGCGAAATCAAGAGCGGTTCCGTTTAATTTGTATTGTAACATGATAAGTAATTTCGCGTGTTCATTTTCGGGTAATATTTTGATTGCTCTTTTGCATGCTTTGATAAAGTGGTCGACAGGTATGTTTTTGCCATCGAATGTGGGGATTGGGTTGTATACATCGCGAAAGGTGACGCCACTGTTTGACATATCGTCTGAACTTATGTTTTCGGTATTTAAATTAAAAAAAAAAATGTATTTGTTGAATTTAGTCGTAAGCTCTTACGCTACTATGGTCATGTTGGATTAATTTTTGTAAGCGAGGGGTTTTTTTTTATTTATTTTTTTTTATTTTTATTTACGATTCTTTCTTTTTTTAATTGATAGAAAATGGAGAGAGAAAAATTTTGAGAACGGGGAAAAAATAAATAAATTCGTTGATTTTATTAAATTTGTTCAATTAATTTGGATGGAGAAAAAAAGATTAAAAATTCAAATGGAAGATCTATATTTTGCCTAACGTTGAAATAGAGAGATCGAGTTGATGGAGTAACTGAGTCACTCAAGAATACGCATGTAATAAGCCGTATCGGTCATGTGTCACAAGGGCTCGCAGAAACATAAAATTCTTTCGCTTCTTTTGTACAAAATTTTATATTATAATAGATATTGAAATATTTAAGGTACTTACATTACCGTGATGAGAAGAATGGCGATTTTCATATGGTTTTCGAGATTTCCGTGAGCGATATTTACTTTCTTCCTTCCTTCCTTCCTTCCTTTTTTTCGATTATTTCTTTTTGTATATTTCTTAAATTCGGTCTCGATGGTGTGTATTGTTGAATGTATGTTGCTTTAATCTTCTTGTTTTTCCGAATCAGGTTTTGTTTTTTTTCTTCACTTTTACAATTATATTATTTCCTTTGTATTTTTGGATGTCGTTGAATACATCGTTGTTCGCTTGTATTGTCTTTGATTTTTTTTACTTCTCGGGTCAGATTTTTTTCACTTCCAGGTTCACTTTCGTATGTTTTTGATTAATTCTTCGATATTTTTTCAATATTATTTTTTAAAAAAAAATTTGGTTGTGCACGTGTTAATGGATCGAATTTCTGACACCAATTTGTGATGGGCGAACGGGTTAAGTGAAATAGAAATGAAGTTAAACTCGAGATATTTTAGCTTGATGATTTATTGGTAAGTTAGAATGTTTGGGAGTGCATGTCCGAACTGATTGAAGGTTAATGATGAACTGCAGTGCTAATGAGGTGAAGGAAGGAGAAGACTTAATGACAGTGGAGGGGATGTCGTCAAGACAGAGGAACAAGGCCCGTGGGACCAAGGGCAAACTGGAGCTAAGGTGCTGACGGTTGTGAGATCGACCGATATGGAGTATTAGGTTTAGCTGATATGTAAGGTTTAAGCGTGCGAGTGGACTGGTAGCGAGAGTGAAGTTGATGAGCTGGCGTGGGAAAGGAAAAGAGTTTTTTAGGCTATAGGACGGGGCCGTTACACATGAATAGATAATAAGGTCGGAAGTTTGATTTTCTGCTACATCGGTTATTACCATTTTTATCCTATGATCGATATTTTTAGAGTTAGTACTAAAATGAGGGTGATTTTTTTTCCCCATTCCTAAATTCAGTATAAGTCTGTAAATGTAAACATCGATCATGAGGTAAAAATAGTAAGAACCAAAGTTGCATGAAATAAAATTTCCTACCTCATTATCTATTAGAATATTTATGACAAACTTGATAGTTTATGATAATATTGATAGTAAACGAGATAATTTGAAAAAAAAATTTTCCCTCGTTTTCAGTATAACTCTATAAATATCAATCGTACGGTAAAAATTATGAGGATCGAACTCATGGGACATTTCGTACAAGTTTGGTTCATATTATTGATATCACTTTAAAGTTGAGAATAAGTGAGTTATTTAAAACAACAAATAACTCTTCAAATCAAGATACCGTCGAACGCAATTGAGGGATGTTTCCTGGAAATCGAAATTTACACTACTTACGACTTAAATATAAAAGAATAAAATCGCGTTCCCCAATTATTTCTAGGTGAAATCCTTGATGTGCCCTAGATTTCATCATTCAAAGTTATATTAAAAACAAGACAATTAAGCAATCGATTGTGCAATGAGATTCAGCAATTGTACAAACGTAGCAGTTTAAAGGTGACTTATGCAACACGCATATTGCTGAGTAGACATCGTACGATGCAACCGTTTCAGGGATTAAACCGAAAGACCATCAATTAATAAGGTCAAGTAATTATATAAAAAGGCAGTCTTCTGTTGGTAACGGGGCTGTCAACTATTACAAGCTGTCCCGAGCGGAAGCTATCGTTGGTTACAGATAAGTCAGTCTCAAGGCAAATACTTCATTATCATCATGAATAAACTAGACCGTAATTTTGTAATACTCGCGTTGGAGATTTACTCAACCTTGACAATCACCCACAAACCCGTCCTCGCCGATTTCATCCCCACGTGACGAAATTCGCGGGCACAATATTGGTGGCAGCGGTGGTATTGTCACAATTCGACAAAATCAAATTCACGGTAACGAAGAAAGTGCTACAAAGTATCGTGAGTGTAAGTGACCGAGTCACGACAATCGAACGCGAAAAAGAACTGGAAAAAAAAGTGTAAACCCGACCGAGTCGGAAGTGAGACCAGACGCCAGAGTCAACAGACTCATTCAAAAAAAAAGAGTTGAGAAAAAAAATATACAAACATAATCGAGTGGGTCCCGAGGATCATCATGCAGTACCGACTACAAAACCTGAGACTCAACAGAAAGCTGACAAAGACCATTCAACTCGAGTCCGACGACTCAATGAGAGGAAAAGATCGACAACGCAGAACTACTAGGAGAAAAGATCGACAACGCAGAACTACAAGTCAAATCATCTACAACAAATTATCAAGCATCATGAAGCAGAGCATCATACTGTAAGTGACGGAACATATTTAATATTGTAACCCTCCAAAGCCAGAAAAAAGAATAAATAAATAAATTGCATGTCGGAAGACGAGCGAGTCAAACGCTTATGCTTATCAGGTAGACGCGTGTTATCAAGATCATTAGATTCCATTTTCAATAAATTCCTTCGATACAAGATACCAGAGGATCTTGATTTAGAAACTAAATAAAAAAACGCCGAAGAATTAGTAGCTCAGACGATTCCAATCGTTCACCAGGCACTCCAAAACATAGACCCGAAAAATGCGTAAGAGTAATAAGAGATTTTGAAGGCGCAGTAGATACCGAGCGCCGTACAGAAATATATTCAGCTGACTTTACTTTATTAAACGGAACTTTATTAAACATAAACAACACAATGGCGGAAAACGCACAATCACACATGACCCTAAAAGAGGCAAGAACTTTAATACCTCGTTTTGACGGGACAAAGCCCGAGGAAGTAGATGACATAATAAATGCTTACGAATACGCTGACGAGAGTATCGCACTCACAGACAAAGACGATCTTTTAAAAGCCGTATTAAAAACAAAATTAGTAGGTAAAGCCGCGAAAGAAATAAAATAAAAACAAATTGACAGTTTTGCGAAATTTAAAGAAGAAATGACCACCTTGTATGGCACAAGAAGAACAGTAGCAGCTCTACAAGTAGAGTTCAATAAAAGTAAACAAAAAATAAACGAGTCAGTAATGGCTTTCGGTCAAAGGTTAGAAAAAATTATGATGGAATTAATGGACGCAAGCACAGTGACAGAAGCAAATGACGCCAAAGAACAAGTCATTGAGGGCTACGTACGCCAAATGGGACTCCATAACTTCGAGCGAGGACTCAGGCGAGAATTTCAGGTTATAGTAAAAGCTCGAGGCTTCTCAGACCTCGCAACAGCAATGAAAGGCGCAATGGAAGAAGAGAAATCAGTACAGGGTAACGAATCAATAAATCGGTAGACGCATCAGGAAAAACGTCCGCCGGTGACGTGTCATGAGTGCCATGAAGCAGGACACATGGCGAAAGATTGTCGAAGCAATTTCCAAGCTCACGGACGGTACAGTTTACCAGCACCCACAAAAAGTGCCAATCAGTTCAATGTAACGTGCAATTATTGTAATAAACCGGGACACATGTACAAAGACTGTCGAAAAAGATTATGGGATCTGAGTCAAGGGACTCATCAGCCGCAAAATGGATCGCAAGGGCGACCCGATCAATATAGATGGACGAAATCGAACGGACATTAACGAGACGCACCAAGGGAACAAGGCAAGAAACGACGGGGGAAGCAGGAAGACACTAGGCTCCCTCGAAATCGACACCATACGGGCAGAGACTCGTACTGAAAGATCGCACGTCAGCACTGCAAGCGAGCGGCACATAAAAAAAAATTGCAGTATGAAGACGACTCCCAAAAAGTTGGCGGTGAGCGATTTCCACATCTCATCACCCCAGGTAAAAGATAATATTCTGACATTAAAAGCAGATACTGGAGCACAGTGTTGCCTCATTAAAAAAAGGTACATTACAAGTCGAAACAAAAATAATCGACGAGACAGTCGAATAAAAAGGAATTGATGAAAAAAATTTTATGCAATCTGCAAAGTAATACTGGAAGTTGTCACTCCAGCAGTAAATATTAAACATGGATTTTCCGTAATTAGCGATAATATACCACTAGAAACAGATGATATACTGGGACAGGATTTCATGATAGAACATAACGTCGACATATTGAGTGGTAAAACTATAAAAATATACGGACACAGCATGCCGCTCATCAACGGAACGAAAAAAATTAAACTCACACCTCGCGCTGAAAAAATTCTATACGCAAAAACCTTGACGGCAACCATAGCATGCGTAGCCGCCATAGAGTCACAGCCAGGTATCAAGATAGGTGAAAGTATCACACAGTCGAACGGAAATTCCTGCATTATACTCGTACGAAATACGAGCCAAAAAGAGGTCGAGATCGACAGACCCACAGTACAATTAGATGAAATCGAAACTGAAGAAGATAACATTGAAACAAACAAAAGAAAAATATGCGTCCTCGGCAAAGCCGAAAGACACGAGAAACAAGAAAAAATATGGAAGGAGGTCAAAGACGTTTCCGAATTAAATAAAGAAGAAAAAGAATTTCTCACGGAATTCATCGAAGAATTTGCCGACATTTTCCACCTGGAAGGGGAAATGCTTGGAACAACCGACGTGGTGGAGCACCAAATACAAGTAAAAGATGGGACCACACCAATCAACGTACGTCTATACAGGTTACCCGAGACCAATGAAAAAGAAGTCATGAAGCAAGCCGAAGAAATGCTGAGGAATGGCATAATACGACCGAGCAAGAGCCCGTGGAACGCTCATCTACTCGTCGCTCCAAAAAAAACCCGACGCGCAGGGAAACGTGAAAAAAAGAGTAGTCGTGAATTTTCGGAAACTTGACGAAGTAACCGAAGGGGATTCATACCCATTGCCTAATATTACAATAATATTGGACCAATTGAGCCGTGCAAAATATTTTGCAACGCTCGATCTCGCATCAGGATTTCATCGAATTCCGATGGCAGAGAAAGACAAACAAAAAACATCATTTTCAACACCACTTGGACATTACGAGTACAATCGAATGCCATTTGGATTAAAAAACGCACCCCCAACATTCCAACGACTCATGGATGCAGTACTAGCAGGTCTTCTGAGACTTAAATGCTACGTTCATCCGGACGACATCGTCATCTACCGATCATCCTTCAAGGAACACAACAACAGGCTAAGAGAAGTGTTCAATCGACTGCGAGAAGCAAAATTAAAATTACAGCCGAAAAAATACCAATTCCTACAAAAAGAAACTCAATATCTGGGACACGTTATAACAGAAGTCGGAGTCAAGCCAGATCCAGAAAAAATAAAAGCTGTACAGGAATTTCCTGTGCCAAAAAATGTAAAAGGGATATAATCATTTCTGGGATTAGCGGGATATTATAGAAAATTCATCAAAGATTTTTCAAAACTAGCAAAGCCATTAACAGAGCTAACGAAAAAAGAAACAAAATACGACTGGACAGAAAAATGCCAGCAAGCATTCGAAAAACTGCAAGAAGCTCTCAGTACCGCATCCATACTGCAGTACCCAGATTTCGAGAAGCTATTCGTATTTACGGCGGATGCATAGGATAAAGCAATCGGAGCAATTTTATCACAAGGAAAAATCGGAGACGATTTACCTATATGCTACGCCAGTCGAACGCTTATTCAGCTGAAAAAAATTATTCTACTACGGAAAAAGAAATGCTGGCAATAGTTTGGGCGGTGACCCAGTTCAGACCGTATATATATATGGCAGAAAGTTCACAATAGCCTCGGATCATAAAGCGCTCACCTGGCTTTTTAACGTAAAGGATCCAGGGTCAAGGCTTATGAGATGGCGCATAAAATTAGAGGAGTACGATTATAGCATCGAATATAAAGCAGGAAAGAAAAACACAAATGCCGATGCCCTGAGCAGAATATATACAGTCATGCTAACGCAGCAAAAAGGCAGCGAAAACGTCGCGAAACGCGGGAGAGGACGCCCGAGGAAGGCCCCTCCCCAGCCCCGACCCACACTCGGTGAGGCGGGTGATGACACCGAACAGCTGGCCCCTCGACGGCGAGGACGGCCGAGGAAACAGCCAAAGGCTGACGACGCAAACCCTTCCAACGCACACACGCAGGGTCCCAGTGAAACCGAGGTGAGCCACACCGAAGAGGGAGAAACGCTGCAAGAGAATGACACAGACACAGACTCGAGAGAAAATGAGACAGAAAATGACCATATAGATCACGCATATCTAAGCAAAAAATAAAAAGATACCATACTCAAGGAGTGTCACGACGCCCCACTCGGCGGGCACCCCGGAGCAAAAAGAATGATAGAAAGAATAAAACAAAAATACCACTAGCCCGGGATGAAAAAATAAATCGAAGACTACGTTGCATCGTGTGATAAATGCCAACGAAATAAGGTGACGAAGACCAAGACCGCACCAATGATTGTTACAGACACCCCCACACGAGCTTTCGAAAAATGTGCAGTCGACATAGTAGGACCTCTTCCCGAGACGAATCAACGACACAAATACATACTGACTTTCCAAGACCTACTCACAAAATATAGCGCTGAAATACCAATACATACACAAGAAGCTCGTGAAGTAGCGAAAAAACTTGTCACGGAAATTATTTGTAAATACGGTACACCAAAAGAAATACTTTCGAACCAAGGAACGAATTTTTTAAGTGAAACATTTAAGGAAATGTGCCAACTATTAGGCATAAAGAAAATTCAGACTAGCGCATATCACCCGCAGTTCACTGCGGGTGATTGACTGCGCTTGAGCGGAGCGCTAGAAAGGTCGCACAGGACTTTGGCAGAATATTTAAAAAATTATATGAGAGAAGATCAACGGGATTGGATCGAGTGGCTACCATATGCAATGTTTACATACAATACCACTCCACATACAGCGACAGGTTATACGCCGTATGAGTTGATATACGGAAAAACAGCCGAATTACCAACGGCTCTGAAACAGCCACCACACCAAACATACAATTATGATGACTACTTAGCCGAGCTACGAGAAAAATTACGAGCCACATGGGAAGTGGCGCAGGAACAATTAAAGGATAAAAAAGAAAAAGCCAAAAAACGATATGATGTGACCACCGGTCAAATGGAATACCGGCCAGGAGACAAGGTATTATTGTTGGACCCCACTGTACGCCACGGTAGGTCTGCCAAGCTGACCGCAAAGTGGACGGGGCCATACAAAATAAAAAGTAAAGACACAGACGTAAACTAGACTACCAGCCGTAGACGAAAGCTAATCCTCGTGCACATTAATCGAATAAAGCCATAGTTGGCGCATTAAAAAAAAAAAAAAAAAAAAAAAGAGGAAATTCCATTGACGTACAGAAGAATTCAACACAAATAGGTAGACTAGGAAAAAAGAGGAATAAAGCGAAACAGAGCAAAATTTGATAAAAAAAAAAAACACTTACGATAAAATGCAAAGGAACTGCTATAGAATACAATACGATATATGATACAGGCATACCCGCTTTGGACGGGAAATGTTTCGTCACCTCCGAAAACTTTAAAATAGAAACGTTAAAGTTTTTAATCAAAAAGAAGTCATAACCTTCCTACCAGCGTTCAATCTAACATCTATCTAATCTTTATCGAATGAAATAAAAATATCTTATCATTCTATTACACATAACGCACTTGATAAAATAATTACAGATCCATGAGAGATAAACAACATAAGAGAAAGATTCGAAAAGTTAAATATGAATTTAAGTATCGACGATGATCCGATACCAGCAGACAGTCAAGTCATAGGAAGTTATTTATTGCATAATATATATAGTAGCTGTAATAATACCGTTTGGCATATATAAGTATGTGCGACACCGTCGCGCGCGAGCCACACCAGAGGCAAACGACCTTGCCGACGCAGCAGAGAGTCTTCCGTGTGCAACGAAACGAAGATAAATCCGAGCAAAAAAAAAATATCAAGTTTTATGTTAAGAAATAATGTACAAACAAACATTGTAAGCCGAGAGACAACCATATTAAGTATTGACGCAGAAATCGGTTCTATTCAAATTGACGCCGAAATTGGTAATTTCGTCTCCCTAAGGGGGTTGGGGTGTTGTGCCCCAGATTTCATCATTTAAAGTTATATTAAATCAGGACAGTTAAGCAATCGATTGTGCAATGAGATTAAACAATTCAGCAATTGTACAAACGTATTAGTTTAAAGGTGACTTATGCAACACGCATATTGCTGAGTACGCATCGTACCATGCAACCGTTTCGGGGATTAAACCGAAAGACCATCAATTAATAAGGTCAAGTAATTGTATAAAAAGACAGTCTTCTGTTGGTAACGGGGCTGTCAATTATTACAAGCTGTCCCGAGCAGAAGCTATCGTTGGTTACAGACAAGTCGGTCTCAAGGCAAATAATCAAGAACTACATTGTAAAAAATACATCATTAACATCACGAATAAACTAGACCGGAATTTTGTAATACTCGAGTTGGAGATTTACTGAACCTTGACAATCACCCACAAACCCGTCCTCGACGATTTCATCCCCACGTGACGAAATTCGCGAGCACAACATCCTATTTCGATTGCACTTTATGCTCAATCGAAACAGCACGATTCGATAGTAAGATCCCGAAGTTTCAACTTTGATGAAGGTCCACGTGAATGGGCGTAAAACAGTACAAAATGAATACTTATTCGCAAGAGTTAAGGATTCGTTATGAAGAAATATTAATTTCGCAACAACATTCTTTCTGCTTCTAATTTCGGATATATGACTGTAATAGTTGTCGGGTTAATTTGGCTACACACCCGGACAAAGTAAGTTCATAGACGGGGTGTTAAATTATTATCAATGCTATGATTGAAATTAATAAGAATCCTTTTTTTTTAAAGTGCAGATTTAAGAAAGTTAACTGCTGTGTGCTATACAAACGGCTGCTGTGCGCCAAAAAAATAAGCTGCTGTGCGTTTTACAAACGGCTGCTGTGCGCCTACAAAATAAGCTGCTGTGCACTTTATAGACCGGGAGCCCATAACACTTTTCCATGTCTCATTAGTTCAGGCCTCAAAACTGCCTTAGATTCCATAAATCTGTGTCCTGCATCACAAAAATCGCATCACCGAACAAAATCAGTGGACCAAAGATGCTGAACCGGCGAATCACATACAAAAATATATCTATATATAATTTTTATATATTGATTTATATATGATTTATATATGATTTATATTATATATGATTATTATTATATTATATATGATTATATTATATATGATTATTATTATATATGATTTATATATGATTTATATATTGATTTATATATGAGCCGTTCGCTCAAAGAATGACCTAAGCCGATTTAGGTCGTTTTTGGGATTTAGTTACCAGTGCGTAGGTATGAGTCCTAAAAGTAGGTTTGCTAAGTTTCGTAACATTTCGGCCATTATTGACCTTTTTGTGATTGGTTGAAACAGCGCGTCTAGAGTATTGTCGTTGTTAGGCGTCACCGCGCGGCTGCGTCTCTAGTCTCGCGCTCCAGCTGTTGATGTGCGTTGTGGTACTCGCGCGGTACGTGATAATATCGTTTGCTCTCTTCTGTCACTAATAAATTCGTGACAGAATTCGGAATTCGGAAACTTGAGATGGCGGATCCAATATGGCGGGCCAAAATTGCAAAAAGTCCTTTGACGGAAGTGAAAGTCGGTACTCAGGGGTTTCCAGGGTCGCTGAGAACGAATCTGCACTCGGAATTTGGGAATTCGAGATGGCGGATCCGATTTGGTTGACCGAAAATACAAAAAGTCGTCCAATGTCAGTGAAAGTTGGTACTCGGGGTCTCTTGGGGTGCCTGATAACGAATCAGTACTCAAATTTTGGAAATTGAAATAGTGGACGTAGAATGCAAAAAGTGGTTCGATAAAAGTAAAAGTTAGAACTCGAAGGTTGATATAGTGACTACATCACCTCCTGACTACGAATTCACGGTCAGACTTCGGGAATGCAAGATGGTGGATCTAACATGGCGACTTGCATGCGAAAAACAATGCTTATCTAGCGTGAGATCAGTACATAGATATTTCTGGAGCCATTGATTGTAAATTTCATGTGACACGGCCGATGCAGACCTGAGAAACCGTTTATTCAAGGTCAATTTTTCATACTAGAGTACGATATACAAACGTATTGCATATACGATTTAGGAAATGGAAACCTCAATTTTCTCCAAAAAGTACCGCTCTCAGTCAAATCCAGAGACACAAACGAGGACATGGCGGTTAATGTCTCCGTTAATAATTTTCTTTTGTAATTTTTTTTGTAATTTTTAAATTTTTTGTCGTTTTAAAATTTTTTTTCATTTTATGTTATTTTTTTTTCTTCGTTAAAAAATTTTTTTCGTTTTTTGTAATTTTTTTATTTGTTTCTTTGTTTTTTTTTTTTAATTTTGAGTGCATATTCGTTATTAGCGACCCCGAAAACCCCTGATTACCAACTTTTACTTTCGTTAGACGACTTTTTGTATTTTTGGTCCACCATATTGGATCCGCCATTTTGAATTTTAAAATTTTGAGTGCATATTCGTTGTCAGCGACCCCGGAAACTCCCGGAACCAACTTTTACTTTCGTCAGACGACTTTTTGTATTTTTGGTCCACCATATTGGATCCGCTATCTTGAATTTGCTAACTTCGAGTGCGGATTCGTTATCAGCGACCCCGAAAATCCCCGAGTACAAAATTTCAAGTCGATTACACGTAAAGAAAAATGTGTGCTTGAAAGGATTAAGTAGTTCGTCGAAAAAACGACCTAAATCATTTTTTATTAATTATACATTTCAGTGATGTTAAAATGTATTTAACAACGATTCTATGGTCTTGAATCTTTATTCAGGAGTGTGTCCTTGAAGTAAAATTCAAAAAATTATACATTTTTACACCTAACAATTTGCCATACGAAGCTGAATCTTTAAATCGCTTTTTCTCAAAACGACAAAATTTGACTTAGGTCATTCTTTGAGCGAACGGTTCATATGTCAATCGAATACTTCCGGGTCCAAAAATTAGACACTATTTTTAATATATACAAAGTTTATATAAACGGCATATGTGCGATATACAGGGTGTCCCAAAATTAGTGGCACAAAATGATAGGGGTAATAAAGGGGGCCGAGCTGAGTAAATTGACCCCAATAACTTGTGGTCTGCGAAGTCGCGTTCGCGAGATATGGCCGTTTAAAAAATTTCGTGAATTGTGGCATTTTAATAACACAATTTAATAACACAATCGGAACAAACGGCAAAACTGAATGACTAATAATCAAACTGAATGATAACGATCGACTGTCGACACAGTGTACCATGGATGAATGATAACAGGCCATTTCCATCGCTATTGTTCCATCCGTCCTTGTTGTTATGTTCGGCGAAAATTCAATGCTAAGTGTGTTGTCGTTTGAGACTTGTGGATTTTGAAGTGGGATGGTCAGCGTCTGAGCGCGCTTATCGACACTAACTACTAACACTGCTAACCGCTGCCTGGTGTGTACTCGGTTGCCTAAATTCAGGCGCTCGGCGAAATTTTTTAAACGGCCGTATCTCGCGAACGCGACTTCGCAGACCACATGTTATTGGGGTCTATTTACTCAGCTCGGCCCCCTTTATTACCCCTATCATTTTGTGCCCCTAATTTTGGGACACCCTGTATATGCGACTTATTGATAAACATACAATGGTTTTGATGTTAGTGTATATATATATGTAACATAATGGATATTTCAAGGTCCGTGTCCCGGATGTATTCGATGGGTGATAATATCCGTGGTAAACATTCGGTGGACCTG